>RJWJ010009875.1:0-48722 GCA_004363605.1 Indri indri | reverse complement strand
CATATAGTTCATTATATCCCCTGTTCTGATCGCATTTCTCACCCCTTATCAAGTCCTAAAATAGTTTTGCTGTGCCCTCTGGAACTGATATGTTTTACCATCAAATGTTTTTATGTATTCAAATTCTTCTCTGAATATTGTTTTGTTTATCAAGTAAGATAAACTTGACTCCTAGACTCCATGTAACTGTTATCATACAATATTTGTCTTCTTGTGACTGGCTTAATTCACTTAATACAATGTCTTCAAGGTTCATCCATATTGTACCATGTAGGAGAATTTCATTCCTTTTTATTAAGGCTGAATAATATTTCATTGTATGTGTACAGTATATTTTAAAAGTCCATTTATCCCCATCATTTCTTATAATTGAGTAATATTCCATTGTATACATATGCCAAATTTTAATAATCCACTCATGATTTGATAGGCACTTGGGTTGTTTCCACATTCTTGCAATAGTGAATTGTGCTGCCATAAACATTCGGGTGCAGATGTCTTTATTATAGAATGTCTTTTGCTCTTCATAACATGTAACCAAAATGTTTGTACCCCCATGATATCCTGAAATAAATAAATGAATAAGTCCATTTATCTATTGATGGACATCTAGGATATTTCCACCCTTTGGCTATTGTGGATAATGTTGCTGTGAACATTGGTATACACATATCTGTTCAAGTCCCTGCTTTCAATTCTTTGTATATATACCTAGAACTTAAATTGCTGGATCATACACTATTTCTATTTTAAATTTTTTGAAGAACCACCATACTGTTTTCTATAGTGGCTGTACCATTTTACATTCCCACTAGAAATATACAAGGGTAACATTCTTTACCACATCCTTTCTAGCACTTGTTATTTTCCGTTTGTTGTTGTTTGTTTGTTTTTAAATAACCATTCTAATGTGTGTGAAGTGGTATCTCCTTGTGGTTTTGATTTGCAGTTCCCTAATGATTGGTGATGTTGGGCATCTTCTCATTTACTTATTGATCATATATATATATATATATATATATATATATATATATATTTGGAGAAATGTATGTTCAAGTCTTTTGCCAATTTTTTAATTGGGTTGTAAGACTAGAATCTTCATATAGAATTACTGGGACTCTTTATTCTAGTCTATTACGGTCCTTTCCTTCACTGGAACAGTAAAATATTTGGTTTGCTACTAATGGCAGAGGAGTAGAAGGAAAGATTAAAAAAGGAAGATACTGAGATGAAAAATATATCAATATATGTTTTTAAAATATTAAACCTATTGGAAAGCAAAAAGAAAATTCTGTTTGGGAGGAAATAACATTTTAGTCACTTAAGTATATATTTAGCAACTTCTATTTGTTAAGCATTATCCTAGCTATCCAGCTAGACACTGGAAGGAGTTTTTGCTAATAAACAAAAAATTTAGATATAAATCTTATCAACTATATGGGTAGCATGAGAAAATAGCACAATTTAAAAATATTATACTTTTATCTTCTATTCTACTGAAAATGTGATTTATATACACACATGTTTAAATAACATTCTCAAAGTATTGCCCCCAATCAAAACTTCAGTGAATATCTATTACCTTTTATAAATTTAAAGTGCATGTTTGGAGTACTATTTGGTTTAGCAGAGGCAAAATGTAGAATGCTACTAAAATTTGAAATATGCCATTGTTTTACTACTACAGAAACATTTCAAATATTTTTCATGGAAACTGACTTTTGAGTTTTCCAAATACTTCATATTGGAGCATTCAGAATAAAGGAAGATATATTTGGGAAAGTATTAATTCTTTCATCTCTAATGTTAGTGAATACCATAAGCATATTAGAGAAAATCACAGAGGGATAGGTCAGCAACACAGAAAAAAAGATGTTGCGGAAAAGGTCACCTATAGACAATTATTTTCATGAAGTCATGTCTCTTTATATCCATTTCAATATTTCCACCATATTTTCTTCCTCATTAGTTTTATGTCTCCATAAGTTTATGAGTAGAACAAAACTAGAGATTTACCCTGCTGACAATAATAATTTTTCATCTAGCATAAATACACACAAAAAAGATATTTAAAAAGTACTTACATCTTTTCACTCTGGGATTCTTATGGTTCAATTAATATGAAGACACAAAAGTCTCAGTAAAACAAAGTTAAAAAATATTGTCTACCTTGTCTGAAATCTGCATGCAATGGAGAATGGATTTCAGTTCTTTTTTGGATGAATCATTATTTATATCAAATATGATGAAGAGTCTAGAGATTCCGAATGCATTAAGCACACGGGATAAATCATTTGTAATGCTCATCTCAGATATCATTCTTCCTCTTCTCTGCAATATTCCTTTTCCAACCTCTTTTTTGGGCACTTTTAGTTTGATTAAAGAAATGGCCTCAAGCTTGAGTTCATTCCTGGTTTCTACATCCTTTTTACCAAAACTATTTCATTCCTTTCCAACTATCTCCTTATTTTGATACATGAATCATTTAACTGTGAGGCTCATAGCAAAAACCAGGAGAATGAGTACCTCTACATTTTATCAAATGCCTGATATCTTAATGGAATTTCGCGTTAAATGAGGGTACAAATAAATCATGTTGAGATACAGTGTTAAATAACTATTCATATTAATTCTATAGACAATGCAATGCTAAAGCATGTTATTCAGTCAGAAAGTAATTAAGAAAATTAAAAAAAAAAATCTTACTGAGTAAGAGAAAGTCCACATCACTGCAGTTGCTGCTACAGAATAAGCTAGTAGCAAACAAAGTGCTTTGCATGGTATTTCTACCTCACATTCTCCTATAGACCTTGATAGAATTTGTTCTTCATAAGACCTGCTTCAGAGAAAGAGAAACATAGTGTTTTAAGTTGAGAGTGAGACCAACTTTGGGCATTAGAAAGCCTATTTTAAGAGTATGACTGGTCTACTTTACTAGTCAGTGCTTTTTAAAGTCAGCAAGCATTTGGCTTCAATGAACTTCAGAGAATGTTCTTTCCCTGTTTATTTCAAAAAGGGTAAACTGTGTTTCTTGCAACTTCTACCACAAGAGCACCAGAATAACTTTTGATTTAATCTGATTACATTTGTTTGTTTTATTATTTCTGAAGCCTCTTAAGATACACTAATTGTTTACTTAGTATATCTTAGTGTATCCAAACAACAGTCAACAGACAAAGTGGAATAGTGATCTAAACTAATTAGAAGTTCTGTGTGCACAGCAGATTCAAATGTCCTACAAATTAATTGTTCCAAACTGGCCACGATGTTCTCATTTAAGGATAATACAAAAAGAACATAATGCAAAATAGACTAATGTCAAACCATTCAAATCATATCTTATCTTTCTTCTTAGCTTTTTCTAGATTCTCTTATATTTCAATATCTCTTGGTCAATATATTGACTCATTCAACTGTTCTTTGTCCTTTCAAAAGTATTTATTCGACATCTGCTGCATCACAGGCACTGCCCTCAACGTGAACCAAAAGAGACACAGCGCCTGACTTTATGGAGCTTAAATTTATATATTACTCTAAAGATAATGAAAATAGTTTCTAAACTACTTCTCTCCTAAGAGCCCTCCCCAAAGCTGGAAGTCATCCATGATTATTATAACACTCTTACCCAATTAATCCAAGTTAATGACTTCACTAGACAATAATGACTCTGATTTAGAAGGAGATGGTCCCTGGACACAAATGTTTTCATTATCAAGCCACAACTATGCAGAAAATATTTTTTAAAATGAAGACAAATTGATTGTAATGGCAATTCAGACTACTTTATTAGTAATTAAGGAGGGATATTAATTCGAATATATAGTTAATACTATAACCTTGGGATTTTTTTTACATAAATATATTGTTGGTTTCAAGTATCATATGAAAGCATAAAGAATTTTTTTCAATTTTTCCTGATTAAAGGAGCTAATATTGTAAAAACTACTCTGCAGAAAAGAAAAAATAAAAGGAATTTGTCTTTCAATATATATTTCTAGAGTTATTTTGAACCATGTGGTAGACAGAATAATGGCCCTTAAATGTATCTGTATCTTAATCCGGGAACTTGTGAATATGTTACCTTACATGGCAAAAGGGACTTTGCAGCTGTAAATATGGTTACCGACGTTGAGATGGGGAGATTATCTTGGATTATCTGGGGGGGAGGTCAGTCTAATCACATGAGTCCTTAAAAGTGAATAACTTTTTCCCAACAGAGAATGTTAGAATAGAAGAAGGAACAGAAAGATGTCACGCTTCTGGCATTAAAAATGGGACAAGGGTCCAAGAGCTAAGGAATGCAAGCAGCCACTGGAAGCTGGAAAAAGGAAAGGAAACAAATTTACTCCTACAACCTTCTGAAATGAACACAGCCCTGCCAATATCTTGAATTTAACTCAGTGAGAATCGTATTAGACTTACCTAGAAACTGTAGTATAGTGAGTTTATATTGTTTTGTGAAAGTTGTCAGAATCCAAATGAAGTCACTTCTGTTAAAAAATCCTGATAAATGGAGCCAGGGAAGGCCATGAAGGAATGGTTCTAATACATGAATGCCTGACAACAAGAACTATCACAAATGATTCTGAAAAACCCACAACCTTGCACAAAGGCTGTAAAAATCTTAAATACACCCCCTCTCCCCCGCACACAAAAGTACTTCTGCAAGGACATCTGTCAAGCAACTGCCTGTCCAAACTCAGACTGGTGTCACCCATACTATTGGACCTTGTAGCCAAGAATAATTATCTCAGAATAATTATATAATCTTCTTCTTCTACCCTGGAATTCTTCTTTCAAATTCTTGAACTCCCTTCTTTTGATGAGTTCTTTTTGACTTTATTCAGGATCAACCACATGTTGACTGCTCAAGCAAACCAGATCAACCAACAAAAGAAAAATTTGTTGCTAAAATTCAAGACAGCTTATGCATTTTTTAAAAAAAGTGCAATTCAGCTGGTCCTAACTAAAATGCAAACATTTAAAAAGTTAACCCCTAAACTTATTTAAAATTGAAGAAAAAATGTAAAAGAGATTTAAAAAAATGCTGTATCCAAAATTATGGGGGTCTACAGCATTTTTTAGATTACCTATCAATGTAAATAAAATTTATTCACATGAACATGTCCCATTTTGTCAGAAATAAAATTTGGATATCGCTGGGCATGGTGGCTCATGCCTTTAATCCTAGTACATTGGGAAGCAGAGGCAGGAGGATCATTTGAGGACAGGAGTTCGAGGAAGACTAAGACCCCCATCTCCACAAAAAATAGAAAAATTAGCCAGACATGGTGGCACTTGCCTGTAGTCCCAACTACTTGGGAGGCTGAGGCAGGAGGATTGCTTGAGCTCAGGAGTTTGAGGTTACAATAAGCTATGATGGTGCCACTGCACTCCAGTATGGGGGACAGAGTGAGACCCTCTCTAAAAAATGGGAAAAAAAGGATCCACTTTGCTTTTATAAACTGACAAATTTATGTTACTATGTTTTACTGTCTCAAAATTAAAATTCTAAGATAAAAACAATAAAATCTTTGTGTGTGTATATGTGTTTAGGTATGTTCATGCATATGAACATGAATCATATTTTATGTTGTATCTACATGGTAAAATTTGGTGTAGTCGGCCAGAAATCCTGTAAGAGATTCTATTCAAATTGGCTTAAATAAGTGAATGTTCATGTAAATTCTTAAAATATATAGTATTTAACCCAAGTACCTTTTGGTTCATGTGATTTACATAAATCATTGGTAAATAAACTTTCTTCGAATTTCTTGATAAAATAAAAGTGAAAATGTCTTCAGAATTGGCAGCATACATTTTTGCCTGGGTTTACTGGTCATACAGGATTATATTTGTCTCTTGTAGATATTTTAAGGTCATAAAACTATAAAGCTAGACTAACCAAGAATAATCTGTGTTTGTGTAAATCTTTGGTAAGTAAGATTAATTTAGTATTGTTGGTTTAATGAAAAAACTGTTTCTTCTGAACTATCAGCATAGTAATAATACATTTCATTGATTTTACAGCCTATAAAAATATTTAATGAAGAAATGACTTGAAATGATGAATAGTTTTATCTAATATCTCAGTCTTCATAAATACTTTAGGTATAATTGTTAAAAATAAAAAAAAATTATGTAATTTGAAATTTTAAATTACATTATATTAAATTAAATAATAGAAACTCATTAAATGTCTGGGTCATTTCCAAATAAGGTGAAGGACTGAAACATAAATTGCTAAAGATAAATATTAATACGTTTGCTTGTGGCTTCTTACATTTTACAGAAAGATTAAATATATTTGGGTCTACTAATACACATACACTTATGTGGGAATATTTATAAATTATAAAATGATTATCATGTATAAAATGCTGATATGTGACAGTTCGAAATTTCTTGCTTCATAGGTTTTTCAATAAAATTAAAGTTATTAAAAGTTAAAAATTCTAATTAATATATATAATTCTATATAAAAAATATACCAAAAAAGTAAGATGTGTTTTTCATTAAAAAAGACACTAAAATGTGTTATATGGAGGAGAGGAGGCAAGATGGTGGATCAGAGAAAGCACCAACAAGAACATCTCTTCAAGAAGGAGAAATTTTAGATGAAAGAGAAAAAAAAACAAACGGACAGACAAATATAGATCAGATGAGGGTTGGAAGGAAGGATGCCTGAAACTACAGGATACTCCACAGGAAGAGGTAGCAGAGCAGAACTGGAAGGAGGAAGGCATTAGTGGGGATTAAGCCCTGAGAGGCTTGGAGACCAGTGGGAAGGCTAAGAAGAAACAGTTGCTCCAGATGAGAAAGAATCAACAAGGGAACTCCAGAAGTATGAAGAATCGAAGTGAAAGGACACCCCCAAAAGAGAACACTATCTCTCTGGCAATGGATACCAACCAAAATCAGAACATTAAAATGACAGATGAAGAATTTCAAACATGGATTGTAAGGAAACTCAATGAAATGCAAGATAAAATGGAACGCCAACACAAAGAAACTGCAAAAACAATGCAGAAAATTAATGAAAAATTCACCAAAGAAATTGAAATAGTAAAGAAAAATCAAATAGAACTTCTGGAAATGAAAAATTTATTCAAGGAATTACAAAACACAGTGGAAAGCTTTAAGAATAGGTTACATCAAGCAGAAGAAAGAATGTCAGAGATCGAAGACAATACATTTCAATTAAAAAAGTCAGTCACAGAGATAGAGCAGAGAAATAAGAGAAAAGAGCAAAGCCTACAAGAAATATGGGATTATGTGAAGAGCCTAACATAAGAATCATAGGAATCCCTGTGGATGAAAAAGAAAATACACAAGGGTTGGACAATCTATTTGAGGGAATAATTGGAACAAATTTCCCTGGCCTTCCTAGAAATCTAGATATCCAGTTACAAGAAGCTCAACAGACTCCAGGGAGATTCTTTACAAACAGGAAAGCACCATGACACATAGTCATCAGACTAGCCAAAATAAACGCGAAAGAGGCCCTCCTGTGAGCCATAAGGCAAAAGCAGCAGGTAACTTACAAGGGAAAACCCATCAAATTAATTGTAGCCTTTTCAACTGAGACTTTATAAGCCAGAAAGGACTGGGGCCCCATTCTCAGTCTTCTAAAATAGAATAACACCCAGCCAAAAATTTTGTATCCTGCAAAGCTAAGTTTCTTACATGAAGGAGAAATGAAGACTTTCTCAGACAAGCAAAAACCGAGGGCATTCATCAAGACAAGACCTGTCCTCCAGGAAGTGCTCAGAACAGCATTACACATGGATCAGAACAATAGACATTCACCAGTGTAGAAACATCTAAAAGCTAAAGGTCAAAGGCCAGATACCACAATAGTTCAAGAGAGAAAACAAGCAACAAAGTTCAACTCAAGCAGAGAGTCATATCAAAGACTAAATACCATTCAAAATAACTACAAAGAAAATAAAATACCCAGGAATATACTTAACGAAGGAGGTGAAAGATCTCTACAAAGAGGACTACATAACTCTGAGGAAAGAAATCGCAGAGGATGCAAACAAATGGAAAAAACATATCATGTTCATCGATAGGCGGAATCATCTTTGCTAAAATATCCTTAATACCCAAAGTGATTTACTAATTCAATGCAATCACCATCAAGTTACCAAAATAATACTTCACAGATATAGAAAAAAAACAATTTTATGCTTCATTTGGAACCAGAAAAGAGCCTGAATAGCCAAAGCAATCTTAAGTGAAAAGAAAAGAAAAAAACTGGAGGCATCACATTACCAGACTTCAAACTATACTACAAGGCTATAGTAACTCAAACAACATGGTATTGGTGGAAAAATAGAGACATAGACCAATGAAACAGAATGGATAACCCAGAATAAAACCATCTACCTGTAAACAACTGATCTTTGACAAAGCAGACAACAACGTACACTGGGGGAAAGAAGCCCTATTCAATAAATGATGCTGGAAAAATTGAATAGCCACAAGCAGAAGAATGAAACAGAACCCCTACCTGTCACTACTCACAAAAATTCATTCAAGATGAGCAAAATACTTGATCTAAGGCGTGCAACCATAAAAATTCTAGAGGAAAATTCAGGGAAAACTCTTCTAGATATTGATCTAGGCAAAGAATTTATAAAGAAGACCTCAATGGCAATAACGGCAACAGCAAAAATTAATAAATAGGATTTGATTAAACTGAAAAGCTTCTTCACAGCTAAGGAAACAATCAACAGAGCAAATAGACAGCCTACAGATGGGAGAAAATATTCACAAGCTACACATCTGCTAAAAGGCTAATTACCAGAATTTTAAAAGAACTCCAGCAAATCAGCAAGGAAAAAACGAGCAACCCTATTAAAAAGTAGGCAAAAGACATGAACAGATGCTTCTCAAAAGAATAAAGACAAATGGCCAGGAAACATATGAAAAAATGCTTAATGTCACTAATCATCAGGGAAATGCAAATTAAAGCCGCAATGAGGTATCAACTTACCCCAGTTAGAATGGCTTTTATTAAAAAGTACAAAAACAATAGATGCTGGTGTGGATGCAGAGAGAAAGGAAATGTTTATACACTACTGGGGGGACTGAACATTCTTACATCTATGGAAAACAGTATGGAGATTCCTCAAAGAATTAAAGTAGACCTGCCATTTGATCCAGCAACCCCACTACTGGGTATTTACCAAAGGGAAAATAAGTCATTTTATCAAAAAGACACCTGTGCTTGAATGCTTATTGTAGCACAATTCACAGTTGAAAAAATGTGGAATCAACTCAAGTGCCCATCAATTCATGAGTGAATTAATAAAATGTGGTATATGTACACCATGAAGTACCACTCAGAGATATAAAAATATGAATTAACACCTCTTATAACAATATGGATGAAATTGGAGACATTCTCCTAAGTGAAGTATCACAAGAACGGAAGAACAAACACCACATGTATTCACTATTAAATTGGAACTAACCAATGAGCACACAAGTGCACAAATGGAAGTAAAACTCAGTGGAGGGCAAACAGGGGGAATGGGGGTGAGGGGAGGGGAATAAACCAACCTAATGGGTACTATGAATACTACTTGGGTGATGGGCAAACCTATAACCAGGACTCAAGCATTACAAAAATGATCCATGTAACCTAAAACATTTGTACCCCTTTAATATTTTAAATTTAAAAGGAAAACAAATCTAGGTAACTGGGATATCCATCACCTCAAGCATTTATCATTTCTTTAGGTTAAGAGCATTCCGATTTCATTCTTTTAGTTATTTTAAAGTATGGCATAACTTGTTGACTATAATCACATGGTCATGCTATCAAATATTGCTCATTCTCTCTAACTAATTATATTTTTGAAACCCATTAACCATCCTCAATTTATCCATCCATAGCTGCTACCCTTCCCAGTCTCTGGTAGCCATCATTCCAATCTCTGTCTCCAAGAGACCAATTGTTTTAACATTTAGCTCCCATATATGAGTAAGAATATGTGAGATTTGCCATTCTGTACTTGGCTTATTTCACTTAACATAATGTTCTCCAGTTACATCCATGTTGTTGCAAATGACAGGATTTCATTCTTCTTTGTGGCTATATAGTATTACATTGTGCATATGTACCATATTTTCTTTATCCATCCATCTGTTCATGGACACTTAGTTTGATTCCAAATCTTGACTCTTGTGAATAGTGCTACAATAAACATGGGATTGCAGATATCTTTTCAGTATACTGATTTTCTTTCTTTTGTGTATATACCTAACAGTGGGATTTCTGGGTCATATGGTAGTTCTATTTTTAGTTTTCTGAGGAACCTTCATACTATTCTCCATAGTGGCTGAACTAATTTAAATTCCCACCAACGATGTACAAGGATTCCACTTTCACCAGAACCTCACCGGCATCTGTTATTGCCTTTTTGATAAAAGACTTTTTAACTGGGGTGAGATGATATCTCACTGGAGTTTTGATTTGTATTTCTCTGATGATTAATGAGGTTTAGCATTTTTTCATATATCTATTAGCTATTTGTATGTCTTCTTTTGAGACATGTTTATTCAGATCCTTTTTCTGTTTATAAATTGGAGTACTTGTTTTTTTCCTACTGAATTGTTTAAGCTCCTTATATATTCTAGTTATTAATCCCTTGTCAGACAGGTAGTTTACAAATGTTTTCTGTTATTCTTTTCACTTTGTTGATTGTTTCCTTTGCTGTGAAGAAGACTTTTAGTTTGATGTGACCTCATATGTCCAATTTTATTTTGATTGCCTGTGCTTTCGGGGTATTACTCAAGAAATCATTGCCCAGATCAGTGTTCTGGAGCATTTCCCCAATGTTTTTTGTTTGTAGTTTCATAGTTTCAGGTCTTAGATTTAAGTCTTTAATCCATTTTGATTTGATTTTTGTATATAGTGTGAGATAAGAGTCTCATTTTATTCTTCTGCATATGGATATCCAGTTTTCCCAGTGCTATTTATTGAGAAGACTGTCCTTTCTCCAATGTATGTTCTCAGCACCTTTGTCAAAAATGAGTTCACTATAGATGTGTCGATTTATTCCTGGGTTCTTTACGGTCTATGGGTTCCGTTGGTCTATGTGTCTGTTTTTAGGGCAATATCATGCTGTTTTGATTACTACAGATTTGTAGTATAATTTGACATCAGGTAATGCCATTCCTCTAGTTTTATTCTTTTTGCTCAAGATGGCTTTGGCTATTGTGAGTCTTTTGTGATTCCATATACTAATAAATTTTAGGATTACTTTTTCTATCTCTGTGAAGAATATCATTGTTATTTTGATGGGGATTGCATTGAATTTGTAGGTTGCTTTGGGTAGTATGGACATTTTAACAATACTGATTCTTCCAATCCATGAGCATGGAATATATTTCAATTTTTTTGTGTCCTCTTTAATTTCTTTCATCAATGTTTTATAATTTTCATTGTAGAGATCTTTCACTTATTTGATTAAGTTTATTCATAGGTATTTTATTTTATTCAGAGCTATTATAGCTGGGATTAACTTTTGGTTTCTTTTTCAGATTGTTCACTGTTTGCATATAGAAGTGCTACTGCTTTTTGTATGTTGATTTTGTATACTGCAACTTTATTGAATGTTTTTATCAGTTCTGATATTTTTTTGGTGAAGTCTAAGTTTCTGCAGATATAAGATCATGTTATGTGACTCTCTTTTTCTGTCTTCATGTCACATCCAGAACACTTTAAAATGTTTTAGTAATGTTAGTATCTTAATCAATTTTTTGCAATTGAAAAATAGATAATTTCAAGATAAAATAACTACATTCATAAACCAACATTTCTTAATGTCAAGTATGGCTTAATTAATAATCTCGTTTTCACCTATCCCCAATAATTTTTACAACTGTTTGAAGTAGATAAAATAACTATTATTAGCAATTATAGAAATGAGGAGAATGAGGTTCAGCAAGATTACAAATTTGGCCCAGGTACACATCACTACTAAGGGACATGGCTGGGTTTAGAAGCAAGAGCTTTCTGATTTATATTGCAGTGCTGTTTTTATTATATTATCATGATGCCTTATGTGATTGAATGGTAGAAGTTCCAAGAAGAGAAAAAGGTACTCTACAGTCCTAGAGAGAAGAGTGGAGTTCATCTTCTTAACGAACAGTCCTTTTTTATATGTCTCCACTTTACAAACACAATCCTGTCTCATAGTTATAAGCAGAAGGATTGGCCTCTGAGGTAGCTTTTATTTTATACCTACCAAATATAATACCTAACTAATCCTCTATGAAGAGAAATTCTTCTTGGAAGATGAGATATGTTTTCACACACCCATGAAGGAAAAAAAGAAACCCTTTTCCTCTTATCTCAATGATGTAGCAGACACAGAGTGGAGCCATACATTGTATGAAGCCTGCCTTTAAAGCAGACCAACAGTGGGTTCATGGACATTAATACTCCATTTGTTTCTAAGAACAGAGCAGCTGAAGTGTGATGGGATGGTGTTATATATGCACACAAGCCTGCGGCAGCAAACCAACTATGCACAGCTGGTTCAGTCTAATTTTAGAGCTCTGGAGCCTTATCCATAGCCCCTTAGAAAAATTGCCCATGTTGGGATGCAATGTGAGTTGGGGGTGGGGTGGGGCGGAAGCATGCCATGCAGTGTTGTAATTTCCAGAAAAGAATCAGGGACTATTTCCATGAGTTTGAACTCAGATAGATTCACTATAAAATAACATTATGGACAACTTAGATTTTTTTTTTCTCCTTCTCTCTCCATTTTAAATTGCTTAGTATATGAAGAATAAAGAATTCAATGGTAGAAACTTCCCTGATCCGTTTCACAACCAAAGAGATTTTTTTCTCTGCTGTTAAATCATTTCACAAGGTCAAGCCAACCTATTTTAGTGTCATTTCTGTAGTTTTCTAACTAGTTTCCACCAAACCTAAGGGATCTATGTTATATGCTTATGCTGTCATATATATTTTGAAATTGCAAACAACACTGTTAATATTTCACATAGCTAGTTTAGTAATACAGGAATTTATGCTGACATTAAAAGCCATCCTGAATTGCTGCTAGGGATATTTTAAGAATCTCTCTATTACTAATATGACAAATGATGACTTTAATGGCATCATAAACCAGAAATATGAAAGCATTATTAAAAAACTGCTTCATAAAAGAGTTATCAAGTAACTATCAGTTAAGCTGTTTAGACGTGATGAAAGTTCAGCCTAAACACACTGGGCCACTTCAGATAGACTGAACTAGCAATATTATAAAATGTAGAGGTAATGAATATTATAGCTTCAAAAATCGTCTTTACTAATCTTACTCTGAATAAATTGTGTTGGTTAGGGAAATCCTTATACCTTATGAGACCAATTCACATTTAAAAGCCATTTTATTATTATGAAGCATTTGTTCAATCCATTGCCCAGACATATAGTTCACATGCAGAAACTACATCACCTACTTTGGCTTAAATATTGAAATAGTGCCCTTATATTCCCCTATATTTTAAAGATATGGGGCTCTGCACCAAAGGGTATCATTCCATTAATTATTCAAAGTCTATTTGGTGGTTAAACATTTATGTCCACACACATTTTATCTTCTATACCCCTTTTTTCCTTATAATTAATGGGTCCATAAGACACTTACGGTGATATGAGCTGCTTTAGATTCTGGCATAATATATTTTATTGCAATAGCCTCCATTTTTGCAGAAGTATAGCAACAAATCTGTGCCAATGCACAAGTGAAATGGCTTTAGAAATCCTGTGCTATTTATGCATGAATTTACTTAAGGAAAATATTTCCATTATTTTCTCGAAAGTCACTTGGTTGTACATGTTCTTATAGTAAGAGAACAGAATGAGACACTCTTGTAATCAAAGGGTGATCAGATATTCTGGATCTTAAATACGGTGTTATTTTATTACTGATTTTTGCAGGAATACCACTTTAGACATAGTATTCTAGATAGGTTTATTCTATAAACAATATCACATCTATGTGCTTGAGGAGAGAAAACCTACAGGGAAATATAAGATCGTAAGACATGAAATGTATGTGATATAAAACGGACCTATAAAGATTCTGATTGCAGTAGACAATGTTTACGATGGCACTCGTGGGACATGAGCTGCAGCAGACATTGAGGTTACAGCAATGATAGGGTCCTCTATAGTGGTGGTAGTCAAACTCTATCATGCATCAGAAACACCTAGAGGACTTGTTAAAACACATATTTCTGGATATGTTTCACCCTCAGAGTTTCTAACTCAGTAGGTCTGGGTTGGGGCCTTATCATTTTCATTTCTAACAATTTCCAGGTGATGTTGCTGCTAGTCTGGGATTTACACTTTGAGAATCACCTCCCTGTAAGGTCTGTCTGAATATATCACCAGCTATTATGTCCAATTGTATTTTCTGTTAACTATACCAATAGAGTATAAGAAAAAGTCATTAATCATTAATAAAGACTCAACTGATAAACTTGGAATTCAGCTAATTTTATGTTTGTGTATAACTGTAAGCCACTTGAGACCAACCATCCATGAGCAGCCTTTGGTTTGTTCCTGGGCTACCCTAAAGCAGCACTCAGTTCTTCATTGTATCACCAGTAAAGCATTGCCACTCCTCCATAATTAAACAAGGTAGATTTTCATGAAACAGTTTTTATAATTTCTGATTATGAAAGTAATGCAGGTTTACTAGAGAAAATTTGAGCAGGAAAGAATAAATATAAAAGTAAATCTAGCCTATGACCAACACTGAGAGATAATCACTGATAACTTCTGTGGCAATGGATATAGATTCTACTGACCATTTTATGGGAATCAAAAGAGAAGAATTTAATTTGTTTAACATCTTACAAAAAACTTTATGAAATTCCCATTTGGCCATCACTTCCCATTTTGACTGCCAGTTGCTGATTCTCCTTCTTTCAACCCTTTCGCATATAGTCTCTAACTGCCCTTACCCAACACCATTCAAGAAGCTCTCCTCTGCCTCCTTATATGTCTCTTTTTTTCATGCACAAAGCAATTTTTCACTGTCCCTGGCCTTCAAGTCCTGCATTCTCATATCCATGACCTCCTGCTAAACAGAACTCTCCAGTTACAAGGATCTGCTCTTTATAGAAAAAGTGGGAATTATAAATAAATACTTTCATTTCTGCTACAATAACATTTTTCCTAGTCATATACCATCGACCTGTGTACATAGTGAAAATCTCAAATCTTGAAAAGTTAGGGTGTTGTATTACTTTTCTATTGCTGTGTAACATATTACAGTAAAATTAACAGATTAAATCACACACTTTTATTATCTCATAGATTCTGTAGGTCAGATCTGGGCTTGACATGGTTGGATTCTGCACTCAGGATTGCTGCATGTGTTATGGGTAGAATCATGTTTCCCCAAAACATATATTGAAATCCTAACCCCCTATGAATTTGAATGTGATCTTATTTGGAAATAGAGTCTTTACACATGTAATTGAGTTAAGATGAGGTCATTAGAGTGAGCTCTAATCCAACATGACCGGGATCCTTATAGGAAAATGCCATGTGAAGACAGGAACACACAGGAAGAACATCATGTAATGACAGAGGCAGAAACTGGAGCGATGGCAGCTGCAAGCAAGGAATACCAATATTTAATAGCCACCACCAAAAGCTAGGAAGCAGCAAGGCAGGATTCTACACAAACCCTAGGAAGGAGCATGATCTAGCTGACACCTTGATTTTAGCCACTAGCCTCTAGAACTGGGAAAGAATAAATTACTGTTTTTTCTAAGCTACTGGGTTTGCAGTACTTTGTTACAACAACCCTAGGAAACTAATTAAGCAGGCTGAAATCAAGGTGTTGGTGGACCTGTTCTTCTCATCTGAATCTCAGAGTCCTCTTCCAAGATCCCTAGTTGCTGACACAACTCAGTTCCTTGAAGCGGTAAGGATTGAGTTCCCTGTTGTCTTGCTGGTGGTTGGCTGGGGATTTCTGTCAGCCCACAGTTGCCCCTCACAGTTCCTTGACATGTGGTCACCATAAACAGTTGACAACATGGATGTTGGCTTTTTTTGAACTTGCTGGATTGCATCTGTGACTTCCTCTCCTAGGAAAACTGCTTTTAGAGGGCTCATGTGTTTAGGTTTGGCCCAGCTGAATACACTCTCTGTCCATCTTAAGGACAACTGATTTTGAATTTAATAACAGTTGCAAAATGCCTTCAGAGCAGTACAGAGATAGCACTTGAATGAATAACTGGGGGTAAGTGTGAGTACCCCAGTGGCTGGGAATTTGGGTGGGGCAGGGGCATCTTAGAATTCTTCCCACTACAAGTGCATCCTGATTTATCAAGATTTCTCAGATATCCTCAAAGAAGTCACTGGGAATTACCCAAATCACCATTTCATTTTAGTTCTCTATATCCATAACTCATATTGTCTCTGGTATGAATATATATATATATAACCCATTTAACAAAAGAACCACTCTAGCTTTGTTTCAATGAGCATGAAATGTAGAATCTTTATTTTTCTACAGGAATTTTCTGTCTGATCTTAAGAAGTAATTAAATTGTAATTTAGTTTCTTCATGTGTATGAAACAAATACCCTTGAGTCAAGGGGGCAAGATGAGCACATTCTTCAATTTTTCTATTATAAATGGTTTTTATTACACATATTTTTATTATGTGCCCAAGTGATATGATATGTATATATGTACACACACACACACACATATATATATATATATACACACTTTTGTCTTCGTAGTTATGAATATGACAATGAAGAGTATGCTGCCTTAATTAAGTTCCAGGTAACTGATCTTCTGGATTTATTTATGTTTTCTCATCCTTCTATGACTTGTATTGACTACGGCCTATGACTCACTGAGTGCTTGCATCTTATAGGCACTTTGCAGAACGGTAACATACTTCTAAAGTTTAACTATATCCTTATCAAAAGCCAGTGGCTTATTCTCAAACTTTTTCTGATAGTTGTACTTATTATTGTACTCATATTACTTAACTATTTTGTAAATGGATTAAATGGTAGCGTAGAGAGAGAGAGAGAGCTGCTTCTACAAAAACAGGTAACTATTTTGAAGACTTGATAAAGCTAAACTGCTAACACTGTGGTTAAATTAAATGTAGATAAAAATAATTAAACATTTGAGAAAAATCCTACAAATCTGGAGAAATTGTTCACATTGCTATACAAGCAAGGTGATGTTACAAATATTTAACTACTAGCAGGGCATGAATAGTAGCCAATTAGAATAGTTGCTTTACTAATTGTAAAGACCATGAACCACCTTCCTTTGCATGCCTTTTTTATTATTAGTCCTCTTTTAAAAAGCTGATCTGGGATCCTAAAAATCATGGAAGATACATTATGGGTGGACCCATAATATAAAAGAAAAAGAAGAAAAAAGCCCTGGCTCTATATCAAAAGCCTGGCAGACACATGTACATTTTTCATGTTTTAAGATAAAATGTTTAAGATATTTAAGATATATGTGAATTACTTTTACGAATCCTTGTTTTATGCAAATTTTCAATTAAAATACCCAGACTGGTCCTAATTTTCTCAGTAAGAATGCTCTTTTTGTGTTGTTCTAGTTTAGTCTCTAATTTTATCATAAGAATGAGATATTTATAAAGAAATCTGTATTTCAGGAGAAAAGTGGTGTGATAAAAAATGGGTTAGTATTTTTCTGGTGGGTTTCTCTAATAGGCCCTCAGATTTCTTATCAAGTGGTACAGAAATGAAAGGGGGCTATTAGGCCTCTGTTTCACATGGATTTAAGGCTTAGTCGATTGAGCCTTGGTAATGACTGTGGAGGAATAACATTGATACTGACTTTCCTTTCTGCCATATCCTTTGTCTCTCTCATTGTTGTCTAATTCATTTGAAGTTGTTTGCTTCATGTACTGACAGAAGCGGAGACTGATGGCAACAGTTTAAAATTCTCTCTTATCTACTTGAAATTTCTTGTTAGCATTCCTACCTGGTTTCCATCGGTGTATGAAAACAGAAAAGAATCAGATACAAACAGAGCATTAAACAATGCCTTCTGCCTCCCAGGTTCACTTAATACTCTCCCGTATACCCGAGTTAATAATTCACACTCTGCAGAACCCCAGCACGTCTCTATTACATTTGATGTCCTCTATTAATGTGACGGCACACACCCAGTGCCAAGCCACAGCGTCCGGAATAGTAGAAAGGGCAGGGGCTTTCTTTAGGACCATGTGCTAAGTGTCTCTCTAGACCAGTTTCCCCTTTTAAAAACAGGTCTCCATAAAGCTAAATTCTATTAAATAGTGTTTGTTTTAAGTAGGCCTAATGATAGATTTCCAATGAAACTGGAGAATTGCTGAGCCCATCATTTTTTCCTGTATAAACAATGCTCCTTTTCCAGAGATGAACGAATGTAAATCTTCCCCTTTTCTACTTCTCATCACTCCCTTTCAGCTGGCCATTAACAAAGGAGCTGACACTATGTATTGTAAAAGGAATAGTATGTGAATGGGATTAATCGGCTTGAGGCCTACAGGTCAGGCAAGAAGCAATCTTATGTTTTATTTAAATGTTTTTATAAAAGGAACATAAGAAAAAGTGGGAAGGAAAAAAGCCATATCGAAGTGAAAGCCCGGAGCTTTTTAAATCTCTTATTTGTATTTCTGATTTTTGATATATTTTGTAATAAATAATCATCAAACCTGGTCTTGAGAACTGCATATCTGGAGAAGTAGGTAAACCTTAATAAATATGTTTGAGCTATATTTCTAAATGTAAAAGCGTTATGTTACACCAACCAAACTTTCTTGGGTGTACACAAAAGTGGATTAATTATCTGATTGGTCACATGGAAATGTATCCTCACAAAGGTAAAAGTAATATAGAAATTGTGATGACAATTGTCAGAATTATCTTTAAGGGGCTTTCAACAAATTACTAACCCTCACAGTATAGCCAACTTTGCTAAGTATTACAGAAGATTTACTCACAGAAAATTTTGTGCACAGCACACAATCCCCAAAATTGTGAACATAAAATACAATTACTGTAATTTGGAGCTATGATTCACAAGAAAACATGAAATTTCATTCAGGGAAGTAAAAGAGAAAAAGAAAAGAAAAAAATGTCTGAGTCAAAGCTGTGTTCCAGCTGAAACAACAAAATGTGGAAACCAAACCAAATTTGATAAAATAAGTTTTATCTGTGAAAATAAGGAAATTGATTATAAAACTAAGGAAATGGATTTATTTGAAAGTCTTTAAAATTATATATTTAAGCTTAAGTTTATCTGGGACCAAATAAAGGAGGGCATAGAAATAAGAACATTTAAAAAAGATCATATTTGTAAACAATGGCTATCAGCCTAATGATTTGAGCAAGAGGTCAGATATGGTGGGGACATAACTAGCTTATTTTTCTGCACTAAAACATTCCCTTCTTTCCCAGATTGTTTATGATATGCAGACCTTGGCTTTCAGACAGTGGTAGTATAGCATAACCCAGGGCTGAAAAATAAATGCCAATTCTCATATATCTCCTATGCCTAAAAAGGGTAGACAGTTAAGAGAACAAGCTCAGCATGTGATTAGCATTAAATTGTACTTGTTAGCTTTCTTAGAGGAAATAGGTATAGAGTCTAAAGTTAGGTTTTGGTGTTATGTGCCTCTGTGGGGAAATTAGTAGTGGCGATTATTATTTTTATTATTGTAAATGATAATCTTTTGTTAAACAAAATAATTAACAATTGCCCTGGCCATTAATGCAAATCATGCTTTAATCAACAAATATGTTTTATGTTTACCCATCTATTTAACAATGAGGTGATAATTAAAATTTATTGGGAGCTTACTATTTTTTTATGTTTCTTCTATGTGTTTTTATGTATTGACTTATTTAACTCATGTCCATTTTATAGATGAAGAAAATGAGGGATTAAAAGATAAAATCAATTTCCCAACTTGTAAAAGATGAAAAGAAAAGCGGAACCCAGGCAGTATCACTATAGAACCCAAGCATTTAACCACAACTTCCTTCTGGTTTATGAAATATATGGTAGTTGAGATACTATCATACGCTTGTGACATTATAGAATTACCCACAAAACACATAAATGTCAAACTGTAAATTGGTTATGCTTGCCCTAAATCCTGCAATCATTTGTTTAATCTTCATTTATTCTATCAAAAAAATCATTTTTCAGCTAGTACGAAGCTCTAGGGATATAAAGATGAATAAGACAGAATCCTTTCTTTTAAAAATGTTCTTATTCTAATGGAGAAAAGTGAAACAAAATGAAGACATGGCATATAGCCATGTGTTTTGGTGTGATGCTGGATGTATTCACTGAATGCTCGGAGGCATAACTTATGGGCACCTATTTCATGGTAATCTCCTATTAGGCAAAATAATTAACAATTGCCCTAGCCATTAATGTAAATTATGCTATAATCAACTAAATATGTTTTATTTTTACCAGCCTTTTTAACAATGAGGTGATAATATTTATTGGGAACTTACTATTTCTTCTATTTTTCTATGTGGGAGGAGGGCTGTGGAGAGGAAAAATAAATTTCTCAGAATAGGTAATGCTTGAGCTGAATTTTAAAACTTGCAGTGTGAATGGATGGAATTAGGGGAGCAGTGGTGTTGACTTGGCTTAGATGTCATTCTTTAGGAAAAGGTGAACTGAGGTGGTGAATATTCTAATGGTAGGTAAATTTGTTAAAAAGAATAGACTCATCTTGTATCTATACAATGGTACAAAATGAACCTATGCTATCTAACAGAAATTGGCTGAATTATAATAGTGCTACATTTCTTCAATAAATCATTACATGGTAATGAAAAATTGATATGACATGTAAACAGTGAACACTTTTGATATTTAGAATTTCAGATTAAAATCATCCATTCAGCATAATGGAAGAGCATAGACAATTTGGGGTTCAAATCATGACTTTCCCTCATTAGCTAGTGACATGGGCAAGTTATTTCAGCTCCAGGAGAATTAGTATATTCTTCTATAATAGAGAAAAAAGTGATGACATCTTCTTCAGGTACTTACAAAGTTTTTGAAGAAATGATTGATAAGGGATGAAGTATGTGCCTGGCACATAATAAGTACTCAGAAACTGATAATTATTGTTATTAACATGTTAAATATTTATTTAATGTTTACTATAAAAGTCACTATGTTTGGTGTTGACTCTGTGGACTACGAAAAAAGGCATGTTGGAGTTTTCTGATACAGGCTCTCAGGGCTAGTTGTTATAATTTTAGGAGCCACTGGTTAACCACAATCATCTTTGCAATCAGCCATGAGGGAAGTACTTATATCACAGAAATTGAGCACACTGCCATTCAGGGCTTCCTTTCCCCAGAGGGCCAGTTGGTGATGCGCCAGCTGAAATTTAAAGGGAGAATTGTTGAGGGTGGCATTGAAGGAGTAGTATTGATTGTACTTAGATGTCACTCGGTAGGACACGGACACATCAATAAACACAAACCCAATGAAAACATATCCCTATGCTTCCTTATTTATAGTTGACATATATCCTTTTTTATTTATTGGATTAATTTTTGTCTATTCTTCTCTGCTCAAACTATACAGTGTCTCCTTTTCACCCAAATGAAAAGCCAGCATTTTCAATGGCCTGCAATTCCCTTGGAACACATTGTTCCATAATGTCCCAGATTTCAGCCCCGACTACTCTCTATTGTTTCTTAACTTTAGTCAAGTGCATAGGATGCACCCGCTCATGCCCTTGGCCTGGCTCATCCCTCTACTGAAAATTCTTCTTCCAGATACAAGCATGACTTTCTTTCTTGTTTTCTTCAGGTCTTGCTCAAATGAGACCTGTTAAACTTGGCCTGTCTGTACTTCTTTATTTAAAAATCACAATTCCTCTTCCCCAGCATATACAGTCCTTCTTCCACAGCTCTATTTTTTCATAGCACTTATCATTGTTCAGCATAATATATGATTTCCTTACTTGTGCTGTTTGTCTCTTTCCACTAGAATGGAAGCACTCTGAAGGCAATAATTTTTGTGTGTTTATTCATTGTTTTATCACAGGCACCTAGAAAAGTGCTGGTACTTAATAAGTACCAAATGAATAGTTGTTGAGTCGATGAATATTGTGTACAATTAAATCTATCTATCTATGTATAATATTTATCTACCTATAGTACAGGGCAAGAGTTTTGAAGGTTTAGGATGAGTTTTATATAAATGATATAGAATTGCCTCATCTCTGCTCTGTAAATCACCTCCCATCAGGGTAGCTATGCACAAAAATGAAAATGAGAGTACCTAGCATTGCTGAAGCTGATTTAAGGCATATAGATTAGCCTCAAATTGCAACCTCCTTCCTCCAAATCCACGTTTAATCCCTGAAATTTTACCACTTATGGTTTAGCTGTATGGTGTAGGAACATGAAGCAACCCCCTCTCTCACATTGGAGAAAGAGGGTGAGAGAGAGAGAGAAAGAAGGAGAGAGAGAGTGAGAGTGAGGGAGCACAGAACCATGGTAGTCAGGCAGTCAGTCTTCAGGATGGCCTCTATTAATCCCAGCCTCCTAGGATCAACCTTGTTTAGTTACCTATCACATTGTACCAAGATTGGTTTGTATCACTAGTAAATATAGCAGAAGTCATGGTAAGATACTTTCATGATTAAGTTGTAAAGAGACACTGCAGCTTCCATCTTGGTCACACTCTCTATCTTGGTTCACTCACTTTGGGGACCCCAGCTGCCATAATGAGGGGGCCTATGGAGAGGCACATGTGATAAGGAACACAGGCCTCCTGACAACAGCCATACGAGTGAGCTTAGAAGTGGGTCTGCCATGGTTTGAATGTGTCCCCCCGAATTCGTGTGTTGAAAACTTAATCCCCAATGCAACAGTTTTGAGAGGTGGAATGGTTAAGAGTTAATTAGGACATGAGGGCTCTGCCATCGTGAATGGATTAATGCCATTATTTTGGGAGTGAGTTAGTTATCTCAAGAATGGATTCCTTATAAAAGCATAAGTTCAGCCCCCTTCTCTCTCTCTTACTCATGAGCACTCTCTTGTCCTTCCACCTCTGTCATGGGGTGATGCAGCCAGAAAGCCCTCACCAGAGCTGGCACCTTGATATTAGACTTCCCAGCTTTCCAGAACTGTGAGTCATAATAAATGTCTGTTTTTATAAATTATCCAGTCTTTGATATTCTGTTACAGCAGCACAAAAACAAACTAAGGCAGGATCCCCCAGCCAAGTCAAGCCTTCAGATGACTAAAGCTCTGGTTTACAACTTGTCTACAACCTCGTAAGAAAGTGAGTCATAACCATTCACCTAAGCTTCTCCCAGAGTCCTGGCTCTCAGAAACTTTATGAGATAGTAAATTTTTGTTGGTTTAAGCTGCTAAATTTTGGGACAATTTTTTATACAGCAATAGATGTTTAATGAAATCACTGTGTTTATATCAACTGCAGGAAGGGGCAGAAAAGAAAGAGTGATTCAATGAATATTCTAAATCTTTCCACTTCATTGATAATTTCTTCCTATTGGAAAGACAACTAAAAGGGAGATAAAGGCACAGAGGGAGATATTTCCTAACCTCCTCACTCCTTGTGTATAGCAAGCATGTAGATTTGTTAATCTTACTCATTTCAGGTGCTGTAGACTATAATAACCCAAAGGCAAGAGTTATGCCTCCCTCATTTTTTAAGTGTTTTATGGTTTTAATATGGTTTTGGTAAGATGAGCTCTGTAAATGTGTTTTGAATAAATGAGTGAATAAATGAAGCTATCCATTTCATATTTATTTAATAACTTTTTAGTCATTCCGAAGACTGAGGGGAGGTGCATGAATAAAGTTAGAGATTCTTGTTGACATAATACATGTTAAAGGACTACATTCTTATAAATGAAAAGGCTAGAAGGTAGAGATAGTGCTATGCAGTCAACTGCCAATTACCTAAAGTAACAGAGGGGAGCATAGTCACAGATAAAAGAAAATATCTGGTAATCTTCCTAGGATGGTATTTCTTTCCAGAGTAGCTTAGTCCCTGAGTCGAAAATTTCAAATAGCATGAAAGTCAGAGCACAAAACAGTCTTTGGATGTCCAAGGTGAAATTAATGAATTTGGATGTGTTCTTCTACCTCTGATGACTTTTCTCTTCTCTTGTTCTCTCTCTCTTTCTCTCTTTCATCACTGGACAAGAGCAGGCAACATTGAAATTGTTGGAAATAGAGATAACAAAACATAATCCTGACTGAGCAGACACCAGAGATCACAATGGAAGAGGGAAAAAGTTCCATAGAGAAAACAAAGGGAAGAAAACTAGGAAATTAGACTGGAGAATGATGGTGGATGGCAAAGGGAGTAAACCTTTTTTTTTTTTTTTTTTTTTTTTTTTGAGACAGAGTCTCACTCTTTTTGCCTGGGGCGAGTGCCGTGGCGTCAGCCTAGCTCACAGCAACCTCAAACTCCTGGGCTCGAGTAATCCCACTGTCTCAGCCTCCCGAGTAGCTGGGACTACAGGCATGCGCCACCATGCCCGGCTAATTTTTTCTATATATATATTTTTAGCTGTCCAATTAATTTCTTTCTATTTTTGGTAGAGACGGGATCTCGCTCTTGCTCAGGCTGGTCTTGAACTCCTGAGCTCAGAACGATCCGCCCTCCTAGGCCTCCCAGAGTGCTAGGATTACAGGCGTGAGCCAGGGAGTAAACCTTTTGATTGTGAGATTTCTCCTACCACTCTCAAAGATTTACTGATAATCTATAGTTGATCCAAATCCCAATAAATTTGACAGCATTTTTTTCAACATGAAAAATTTTCTACTTCAATTTTATTCCTCAACTGGGATTTAAATATGAAGAAATAATAAAAAGAATGACAGAGAAATATAGGTTAAGTGAGAGATAGTAGCAGAGCATCTGTTTGACAGAATTCATCTTATCATTTCAGTAGATGTTTTATTGATGGGGGATTTTACCTTGATTTCATTATTAAACTTTCTCAGAATTAAAGTATTTTTCCTGTGTCTATCAATCAGTTTACATTGTTCCCCAAGATGGAATATGTAGCATGAAGATAGAGAAGTTTACAGTATAAACCAAATTGCTCCTGGGATAAACCACACTCCAAGGTCTAATGGCACCATCTCTGACAAGCCTAGGCTTTGATGGCAATAAGGTCTTCTGCCTCAGAGCAACAATTCTCATAAAGTGATATAAAATTATCTTTCTATGGCAGTCTTCTGAATGGCCACCAATCCCTGTAGCAGACTGCCCTGTTTGACAGCCATGATATTTCCATCTTTTGGAGATAGCAATTGTAACCATGCCAAAAAGCGAAGATTAATTCAGTGACGGTTCCCCTGCCTTGGGCATTTCTTCTCTGTGTCCCTGGGTATTATAGTATAGAAAAATTAAAAATAGTGTTTATTATTTTTCTCTTGAAGTTCTGACATTCTTACTGTGTCTGTGTTTATCCAAATAGACCACTATAAAGGGAACTAGAAGGAAGGCCATGTTTCATGTGAATCCACCAGATAATCTTGCTTCAAAGCCCAGGAGTCCCCGAGACACTGGTGCTATTGTAACTTTGATCATAGATTGTTAGAGAAGAGTTAGGGTACACATCATATCTATCTAAGGTAATTCATTTTGCTGCAAATTCTCAAAGGGTAGAAAATTTTCTTGATTTATCTTGATTTAAGTTGTTACTCAGTTCCACTTTCAAAACTGTTAATGGGAATAGATGTGGCAGGAGAATCCCTGTTTTTCTGACATGGAGCCATAGAATATAGTAAAGGTAAGAATATAATACAGGCAATAAAAGTAGTACGTTGTTAACATGGGGAAGCCAAGCCAGAATAGAAAAGAAAGACAGTATTAAAGAAACAAGGCACCATACACATTTGTGTAAAAATTGTATGTTTGTATTTGTGCATATATGAAAAATCATAGATTTAAGAAGAAACCTACAATTCTTATGAATAGGGACTACATATATGTCACATTTAGTGGTCAACTTTCACAAAACAGGTTTAAGTTTTACTTGTTCATTGAATGCTTTTTTGTTCATTGGTTAAATGAGTATTTGAGAATTTTATGCTTAGCTGAATCATGGGAAAGCGTAACACATTTACAAATTTTATAAAATAGAATATAGAATATGATCCATCATGACATCTAGAAATTTCAGTGTAGTTCTCTTAATATAGATCCTAAAGTGTGAAGGATTTGTTAGTGTGCTTCTAATGGCAATCTGTATGAGTATGTGAATGATGGTTGATATTTCTATTATAGAGTGGTCAGTGGTATTTATGAATTAGATAGTATATTCTATCTCTTAATATATTCAGAATTGCCAGTGTGTCCAAACTGATGACAAGTTTGGGCAATCAGAGTGTTCTTTGGTCTGTTTTACTGGCGAGTTCAGTATTTCTCAAACGGGTCGGTGTTGTCCGCAGTGATGTGTCAGTGTCCATACATGTGTCCTTAAATGAGCTAGGCTGACCTTAGAATGAGCTAGACTGTGTGACTGAAGTTGAAACTCTTCCTAAACTGACATTGACCCTACTTGTGAATGTCTTTAATGTCCCTCATGACCTGGATAAAGTCTTGCTCTTCCGGTTCAGCATGAGGCCTGAGGGTGGCTATTTTGGTTCTGGGGCTGCAATGGATGTCAGAGGAAGGATGGGTCCCATGCTGACTAGTTCTGGAATTTGGGTCCTATTGCCCACCCACATCTGCTCTGATCCCTTAAAGCAGTCACACCCGCCAATTTGAATTTTGAGTTCTCTTCACAGTAAATAATTCCAATGGAGAAGATATTTGCCATTCAGATTCTTCACCTGACTTTTTACGCTATGATGCCAGGCTTTGCGAGCAACCACCTGATTCAAAGAAGCCCCCTGAGGAAGATTTACTTACATCGAATATGCTAATGAAGGAAAACAAGCAGTAGAGACTTTGGCAATCACATTTTAATAAAAAAATAATACTTTTTTGTTAGGATTTATGTCCCAATCTCCCATGAATTTGACGGAATAAATTAGCCACCTTGAGTCTGTTCAGCTCTGAGTTACAAGAAAAAATCCAGTTTGGGGAACTATCGACCTGGGAAATGAACTCTGTCCTGTGTTGATTTTAATAAGCAAGGGTCTTACTCTCTTCCTCCAAGAAAGCTCTACATATTTTGTCTGTCTTTAACTTCACCAAAGCCACAACATTTTTGTCAGTTCAGTTTGGTAGGAAATATTTATAAAGACAATTTCACAGTGAAAGAATATGATTTTGCAACTCACGAAATCTTTTTTATCAACTGTGAGGCAAACGATATCCCTCTCAAACCACCACCTTCCTTCATGTTTATTTTTGAGAAATAAAACCGGGTCCATCATCATAAACGTTACCATCTACGTGGCTTCAGAGATGCTGTCTAGACAACTTTACAGAAATACACCTCCTTGTCACGTAGTGTGGCTTATTTTATATTATGGGGGTGTGTCTGCACTAATGGTTTTTACATTGTGGCTTGTGGAGTTTCAGAAATGTTGGACTAATCCACTGGGGCAGCTGTAGGGGAGGTGAGTGTTACGAGTTAAGTTTGGTTACTGCATTTGCGTATTCATCCTGACATCAGACTCATTTCTTCAATTGGAGCACCTACATGCACTTGTATACTGCACTTTTGGGAGCACTTACAAAACAAAAGGTTCCTGAGCTTTAAGCACACATTCACTCACCCCAGCTTTCTGGATGTGGATTAAAGAAAAAATTAAACACATATCCACATCACAGTCCTGAAGGACTTACAAAGTTATTGAATCTTATGCAAATATTGTGTCTATTGAGGTTAATTCTACTGAACTCTTTCTTTGAGTGGAAAGGGAAACACGTTGCACACACCACACAACCACATACACTCATATCACTCCTCATCTGTGACATGAACACCGATGCCTGCCAAGAGATCTAAGAACTTCATAGGTCTTTATTATTTTAATCCTTACTGCTCTGTGACCATAAGAAAACATAACATTTCCAAATATTTGGGAATTGCACATATTTAAAAATACTTTACATTTATTTCTCATAGTATTCCTTCCTTTTGCCATTTTATTTTAAAATATGCTGTGCTCTTTCCTTCCATTTTTAAAATTTTTTTTCCCTCTTGGCAGTTAAATAGTATCTTAAAATAAAAACTATGGGAATTTATAATAAAATTACTATTCCTTTTCCCCATTTCCACTTCTTCAATAAAATTAGAGGAATGCCAGTGATTGCAATAATCTGATTGGAAATTTAAATGCAAAGAAAATCAGAAAATTCTAAATTGTGGTTCCCAGAGCAACTATAAAAAGACACTCAACATGACTGCATATTTATATTAAGATATAAAACTTAACAACTTCCCCAGTTATACAAATGCTATATAAAAACAAAGGGGTGGAATTATGGTTGCTATGGGAATCACAACTCTGAACCCACTGACTTTTGGAAGTTTAAATATACTGACATAGAATTTCACACTGAATATTACATAGGTACAGGAACATGCACGGGATTAGAGACAAACATGTGGCAAATGACATGAAATGAAATAATGAAAGAAATGTCACTCTAGTGCCTAAATGTCTCCTATTTATGGATCAGTCCCTCTCACTGTGATAATACATTGCTTCTGAAAACAGAGCAAAATATCCCTAGGCTATGCTTGATGAAGGGATGGTGTATATGCTTGTCTTTCTCCTTTAGTGTGATAGTTTAACTGCTTGTATATGTAGTGGAGGGAGCGTGGGCATTGGAAACATAAAAACGTCAGTGTGAATCTTGACTTAGAAATTTACTAGCCAAATAGTTTTCATTCTTTTCCTCAATTTGGGAAATTAATTCTTATTTTATAGACTTTTTATGAGACTTAAGTGAGATAAGGTGTACAAAATTTTTAGCGAAGATATGCAATTAACATGCAGAATTCTGCTTTCAACACTTTTTACTAGACTGCATTTGCTGTATTAGGAATATATTTTTATTTTGAAGAATTGCTAGCCTCTGAAGGAAATTAAAACCAAAAAAGTAATAATACTCATTTTTGACCTTCTTGTTAGTTTGGCAATAAAATAAATAGTACTTCCATAAAGTTTATAACTTACAAAAGATCTAAATGTCTATGATTGCTTGAGAAACATGCAAAAATAAGAACGGATTCCTTTTTTGAGCTACACATAATTCTTGTTCTTTTATAATAAGCTATGGGTATAAAATTTCAGGAAAACAGGTGACAATGGCCATCACATAATTCTTCTGCATCTTTTTATTCAAAGCAATATTAAACAGCAGTCACACACTACTTGCACTGGTTTTAGTCTTCCACTTAGGTGACTTCTCTTTTATTTTTCCCTCCTAAAGATCTCAGCAGTACTGGATCTTCTGTTTTCTTGGATGGAGGTAGGTAAGAATCTTTTTTCCAGAACCAGAGAGGAGAAGATTTAATCATTTGTTATTGACACCATTATTATTATCATTCCATTCTCAATGTAGAAATGCCAGCAGTGTTGTGATTGAATCTTAACTTCAGTGATACCTCTGAGGTAGACTCAATTGGTCGTTTCTTGTTGGCAATTTTTACCAGAGCCACAGTTTTTTGGAAGGAGTTCTCTCATAGTAATTTAAAGAATCTTACATGTTCCATTTATCATAATGTTTATAATATGTCTTCTGAAAAGACATACCAGATCATGGTGTTACTTGCATAATATTGTAGTTTATTAATTTAAATTATTTTTCCAAAATTTCAATTATATTAGGAAAGCTTCAGGCCTGTAAACTGCAATTTAACCGTGTGTCTTCTAGAATGCCTTTTTCATTGGAATCTACATACTCATGATAGAGGTCATACATAACCTTTGAAGAAGCTAAGGTTCAGAGGATATTAAGATAATATGACCTCGAGCAGAGTTTCTCAAATTTTGACCACAAAATCACAATAGGAAATATATTTTACATTATGATCCAGTACACACAAACACTCTCCCATACTTACATACAACCAAAACAGAGATTCCACAAAACAACTCACCCTTGCTACATGTGATGCACTTTGATCTATTCTATTCTACTCTATTCTATTCTAGTTGTAATCTACTAAACTGATTTCATGACCTACTAAAAGCATTCTATTCATAGTTTGAAAAACCTACAGCACATTATCAAAAAGTGTTGAAAATGGAATAGAAAACCAAGTTCTCTAATAATACATAAATTAATCTACCGTTATCTATTTAATCTATCAGATATACAACCTTGAGCAAATTACTTAATTTTTCTGTGCCTCAGTTTATTTATTTATTTATTTATTTATTTATTTATTTATTTATTTATTTATTTTTAAGACAGAGTCTCACTCTCTTGCCTGGGGCGAGTGCCGTGGCATCAGCCTAGCTCACAGCAACCTCAAACTCCTGAGCTTGAGCAATCCTACTGTCTCAGCCTCCCGAGTAGCTGGGACTACAGGCATGCACCACCATGCCCGGCTAATTTTTTTCTATATATGTTTTTAGCTGTCCAATTAATTTCTTTCTATTTTTGGTGGAGACGGGGTCTCGCTCTTGCTCAGGCTGGTCTCGAACTCCTGAGCTCAGGATGATCCGCCCGCCTCGGCCTCCCAGAGTGCTAGGATTACAGGCGTGAGCCACCGCGCCCGGCCTCAGTTTATTTTTAATATGGAACATGGGGAAAATATTAATACTCTCTCAGAAGCTGCAAATGAGTGCACATAAAATTCTTTGAATAGTGCTGGACACATGGTAAATGTTATACAGAGTAGTCATTAGCTCTTATTAATAAACATCAAATGCTCACAACGTGCCTGTAGTTATTGACATGGGAGTTGGAATATAGACTAAAACAATTTCTGCCCTAAGGAGGCGACACTATATTATGGGGTAGAGACAAGAAAGTAGGTAATTCCGACATATGGCATGAGTTTTATGCTACATCTATGATCAGGTTACTGTGGTGATAGCTACCACACACACACATAACTCCCAGCTTGCTTAGATTGTTTTCAAGATCCTCCATTTCTCAAATATCTTGGAGTCTCCAAACTCCTGAGTTCACCTATAAGTTAGGGTTCTTCTTCTCTCTTCTGTTTCTCCAGTGCCACACTGCTACTGTGGCCTTTCCATGTGTAAGTGCCACCATTCTTCTCCCAATGTTGACCTGCTATTTGCCACTTTATTCTGAGCAATCTCCACTGGCCGCTATTGTGGCCCTGATGCAGCTCAGCGCCTCTTCCTTCTCTGCGGAGGGGCAGCCCGCACTGCGAGGAAGCTGCTGATCCCCCCCTGCAGTCCACCCCCACCCCTGCTGCCCTTGGAGTGCTGGGCCGTCGTCCTGAAGTGACTCCCCTTGTGTCTTACAGAGGACTCATAACAGGATTACGTAAACACTGAGTTATTCCAGAATTTTGTGTCTAGCACTTTTTGGTTTTCTCCAAAGCTGTTTCCTTCCGAGGTGCTGATGTGCCTTTGAGTTACATCCTGAGCACTTGATTCTTCCCTACTCTCAGCTTCTGTTGCAGATTGGGCTCATCATGCTAGATTCTGGACTCCCTTATGACAAATTCTTCCTCGGAGACTTGAGAGTGCACCCAGGAGATTTGGCTTCTGAATGAGTTTTTTCAATTTTGTAGGCATTCATGAATATATCTGAATCCCAAGCATGATATTGTGTGAGCTGCTTTCCAAAAGGACTTTTAGACCCAGTGGTAAGTTGGCAAATGTTTAACAACCAGCAACATGGGGGTGGGGGAACAGAGCCCTGATTTGTAGCAGTTGCTGATTTTCATGGAGTAAATACTCCCAGCAAGGCCAGTTTCAGGGAACCAATGTGTATGTAAAATTGGGAAGTGGTGCCTATATTTGGCTCTCTTGAACCGACATCAGCTGGCTCCTGCATATCGCTGCTTACACCATATGCAAAACCATGAATATAAGTAGGTATCTGGGTGATTGAGGTGTTGTGATACTCCATGGGACAAACATGCTCAAGTCTAGCCAGGACACTCTGTTACACACACATACACATTCACACACATAATGACCCAAGGCAGAATAAATGAGAATAAAATGGCATAGCAAATAAGTTAGAATTTTCCTTTGCTGTGCTTCCAGAGCATCTTGTACAGATGTCTATTGCACTTCTTTGTACTATGGTTTCCACACGGGCCTACCCAACCGGATTTCCTTTTATTTTTTAATAGCTTTTTTTGAGATATAATTCCAATACTATACAATTCTCCCATTTAAAGTATATAATTTAATGGTTTTTAGTATATTCACAGAGTTGTGCAACCATCGCCATAGTCAATTTAAGAACATTCTCATCACTCGGAGAAGAAACCTCATACCCTTAGCAGTCTCTTCACGTCCCCCTCACCTTCCTTCCCCCACCAGCCCCAGTCAACCACTAATCTACTTTCTGTCTCTATAGATTTGCCTATTTTGGACATTTAATATAAATTGAATCATGTAATATGTGGTCTTGTGGGACTGGCTTTTTCACTTAGCATAATATTTTCAAGAATTACTTATATTGTAGCATTATCAGTACTTCATCTCTCTCTTTAATGCTGAGGGAGGTTCTATTGTCTGAATAGCTCACAGCTCACATTTTATTTATCATTCACCAGTAGATGACATAGGGATTGTTTCCACTTTTTGCCATTGTGAATAATGCTGCTGTGAGCATTTGTGTTCAAGTTTTCATGTAGACATATAATTCCATTTCTCTTGGATGTTTCCTCAGAAGTGGCATGGTTGGGTCATTTGGTAAGTCTGTGTTTAACATTTTAAGGAACTGTCAAATAATCGGTTGCAGCAGCGGCAACATTTTACATTCCCACCTGCAGTGTATAAAGGTTCTCGTGACCACTTGTTACTACCTTTCTTTTTGGTTATATTAATAGCCAGCCTAGCTGCTATGAAGTAGTATCTCACTGTATTTCCCTAATGGCTCATTATGTTGGACATCTTTTCATGTGCCTATTTGTATGTCTTCTTTGGAGCAATGTCTATTCAGATCTTCTATCCATTTAAAAATTGATTTATTTATCTTTTTATTATTGAGTTTGCATTCTTTATATTCTGAAAATAAATCCCTTATCAGACACATGGTTTGTGTTTATTTTCTTGATTCTGTGGGTTTTCTTTTCACTTTTTTGTTGTCATTTACAAGTACAAAACTTTTTAATTTCAATGAAGTCTAATTTATTTTTTCTTTTGTGCTTGTGCTTTTGGTGTCATGCTTCAGAAGACTTTACCAGACCCAAGATCACTAAGATTTACGACTATGTTTTCTTATAAGAGTTTTATAGTGTTAGCTCTTACATTTAGACCTATGATCCACTTTATGTGTATACAGTGTTTTTTGTCTCATGTAAGGAAGGGTATGTTTTCTTAAACCATGGATTTAATATAAAAAATGTGGCCTTAATCTTATCTCTCCATGCAAATTAGCCACCGATTTTCTTTTAACAAATTCACAAAAAGACATCAGCCATTGTGGAATTCATATTGGTCATTACACATTTTCTTCCTTTGAGTATCTTATCAGTCAAAATTCTACTGCCATCAAAGCTTCAGTTTTCATGTCTTACTTGCAGACCTTACTTGCTTAATGGACTCAGAACTGAAAAAGTATTTTTACTTTTTTGACAAGTAATTAAATTTCTAACAACGTTCTGGATCAAACAGTTTACATGAATTAGTAGTCTGATTTTTTAGCTGCAATTATATGTGTAAACAATTTTCTTTTCTCCCAAAGGTTGTAAATATATACATATAAATAGATGGAGGGAAAGTGGAAGGGGAGGTTAACCATCCCCCCTACCAAAAAAAGAAAAAAGAAACCTACTGAAGTTAAAATTAAAAGGAGGTGTTTGATATGATAAATAATGATGAGATAATGGGTTTCTGTGGGATATGGAAATACGTTCCACAATGGGAATGAAGACCTTAGCTAAGAGCTGGTAGGTGGATAGGCTATGCACTTAAAGTTGAGCTTTTTTATCTCTACTTTTTCACAAACATGACTAGCATTTGGCAAGATTAGCTGTGAGTCTTCTTGTATACAGAGGTTTCTCAGAAGAGACAGGTCATCTGGGAGCCAAAAGGTAATAATGTCTATCCTAAATTGTAGGCTAATCATATTTCTCTATTTTTATTTCTTGGTGGTTCTATGTGAATCCTCTAGGCCAGGTGGTGATGAGATGCTATCAGAAGAGAAGTCTGTCCTCTTTTTAAAACAGAGCTATGGCTGCTAGGCAGGGGGCTTTTTAAAGGGGCTGTGCTGAGCATAGCAGGTTGTTCATTCTGGAAAGGAGGAAGCCTTACCACAAAGGTGTAGCTCCTAAGTTGATTAAATATCCACAGCATTGCTGTATTGTTAAGTTATTATGGGGCAGTGGCACAGAGACCCCTGTCATCACTAATGAGGATTCCAACCTGACTGATTTGACCTAATCATTGGGAGATAATAATAGATCTATCCCTTAAATTACTGGCTAACTTTGATGATTGCTCAGCAGCATGCAGACTAAAGCAGAGCCCAGCATGGATTTGATCATTTATTTAATCTATTTTAGACCAAAATGTGTCAGAGAGAATACAGAAGACATTAAACTATTTAGAGTTACCAAGCTATAAATATTTGTCAAATATAATTTTTATAGCTTTAAGCCACTCTCTCCTTTTAACTTCTAAAATCATTTTTGTAATCTCTGCCTTTTTTCCCTTATGTATTATAGCCTTAACACACAATGATTTAAAAAAAAAACAGGTTAGTGACCATCAATTTAGTAAGTTTCTACTTTGGAATATTCTATAATTAAATCAGAACACAACTTCAGGATAGATAACTAAATCTTTAAAGGGAAAAATACATAGATTTTACAATTTAGGAAATGTGTTAATCTACTGCATTGATTTTATCCTCATCTCGATTAAATCAATTCCCTATATCACCATTTATCATCTCAGAAGTTTGCCCTTATACTTTGTCTGAGTTATTCCTGCAAAAGCTTGTCAGAATAATTCACACTTGCTTCCTTTTTGATAATTTTCTCCCCAAGTTAGCAAGCCTCATAAGAAAAGTTCTATCATATTTTATTCGCATGATGTATTAACACAATGTTTTAAGTACAATGAAGAAATTTAGTAGCACGAATTTTTACCTTGAATTTTGAATATTTTTTTGCTGAAATATGATATACCTGGTAAAAGTGAATAACCATAAATTCAATAAATTATCCCAAAGTGAACACAGTAATAAAATAATCCCGAGGCCACAAAATGAGAGCCTAAATGAGCCATTTGCACCCTTTTTGGCATGGTGGACACACTTTTCCTTAGTATTTGTAAAGCAAGTTCCAGTTAATTAATTCTGACAGAGCCACCGAAAGGAAGGTACATAAATGTGATAATCCCAATTTTAAGTGAATCAACATCTTGTAGTCCTGGGCCATATTTCTGCAGAAGCCTTTTGCTTATTTAAATTTTTTTCTTATAATTATTTTTTGTGTAAGTAAGGTTTCTGATCAACATTGCTTCATTAAAATAAATGATTTGATGAGCAAGGCAGCTTAAAATTCATATTCTGTGCTAATTAACAGATTCTTCTAATTGTTAGAAGGCTCCTGATGTCTTTCTAATTCTTTCAACTCATTACTTTCTTACTGAAGTTACAGTTCTTAAAGGAATAGTAACAGATACTATGAAACTTCTTTTCTACATATACACACTGCCTCAAAATACATTAATTTGTGAAAGCAGGCCAATAATTTAAAATCTGTTAATTGATGTGCTTTCCTTCCAAAACCAAGCGAAATATCTTTCCTATTTTCCATTTTACTTTCCCATCTGGGAAACTAAAATGCATTTTTAAAAGATTACTTCTAGTTGAAAATAATATAGCAAAAACATATATTGAAATCTTTATATGCTTTCACTTGAATATATTTTAGTAAGATCAGTAGATTAGGTCTGGGTTTCTGCTACTACAGAGAGAAGCAAGGAGGAGGGATCTAATTTTATTTTTAAAATGTTCATTCCTCTATATGATTACTAACAAATCGAGTTTATAACGTGTCAATTTATGCTTGGATCATTATGAAGTGACGTTTTTGGCAATTGTGTAGATGGATTCTCTGCTTGTAAGGGCTGGTGATTAAAGACAGACAATTTTGATTCAGACGAAGGTGATGAACATTTGAGAAAAGCAGTGGTAATTATATAAATAGAAAACAAAATACATATAAAAAAATACCACCCCAAGGAAGGGTAGTTTTGGGGAGAAAGAAGAGTGAAAGGCAAGTAAATGAATTAAATTGATAAACATTTATTCATTGCTCTTTGAGGCTGACCAGGTAGCACAACCTATGCAAAGATTGTTATTCTCTGATTGATCAACAAACATTAAACAACTTAATGTAATTTTGTTATGCATACTAATTTCAAGAAGATATCTGAGGTCCCAATATGTTCCATATATACATTTGGAAATTCCAGTTTATCTTATAAATTGCCAAAATGTTACCTTTCCTGTGTTTTATTTTATGAGGAATAATAACAACAATTTAGGTTACCATTTTACAGCTTACAAAAGGATTTCACATATGTTATCTCATTGGATATGCTTAACAATCCAGAGAAATAGACATCCTTGATTTTATATTACAAATAAAAAAACAAGAAAAATTAAGCGACTAACCCAATAACACAGAGAAAGGAAATTTTCAATGAGGACTAACACATAATTCCCCTTTTTAACTCCAAGCCTCAAAAACTCAGAAAAAAGGAATTTGACAAATGTGTTGAGTGATTATCAAGAATTAGTCAAACACATTACTTTGAGGTCAGTGCTATCTTTAAGGAAAATTTAGAAATAGGTATATAAAAATGATTTATTCACACTTCGAGATGACAACTATCAACCAGTAAAACCCCAAAGTTCTGTGATACACAAATTAATACAAGGCTTGTTTTTCTTTAAGTTGACAAGTCAGTGAACAAAGGGTGAAGGAAGGATAAAAAAGATTTCAATAATCCATGTTCATAAAACCTATTGCAATTTCATTCAAAAAAAAAATAGCCCTAAGCTTCCAGAAACCACGAGAAAGAAAAAAAGTGAAAGGTTTGGAAATTTAGTAGAATGAAGATTGTCAGCTTTTTGACAGAAATAAATATTATAAATATTTTATTGGTCTCGAGATCTGACATAAATTTATCAGAGAGTTTTATTTTTTTTGAGATAGAGCCTCACTGTGTTGTCGGGGCGAGTGCCGTGGCGTCAGCCTAGCTCACAGCAACCTGAAACTCCTGAACTCAAGCAATCCTCCCGCCTCGGTGTCCCGGAGTGCTTAGGTTTACAGGCTGGAGCCACCACACCCGGCCCTATCAGAGAGTTTTTGTATAAAGGACACTATGTAGTCAAATATAAAATATCCTTGATTGGGGAAAAACAATTCAGATAAATTCTTTATATAATGATTTTCAAATCCTACTTGATTAGAAACTGACCCTATTTAAAACTGATTCTTGTATACAGTTTTATCAGCTGCCATGGAAAAAATAATACAATAATAATATAGAAAGTGATGTAATGTGAGTGTATAACTTTTTGTCAAATCTCTTTAACATGGGATTATATCATGAAAAATCTTGAGAAATCAGTATCAATCTTATCCACGGCTCAGACTATCCCTTAAAATACCAGCAAATCTCAGCAAGGCTTTTGACATTAGCTAACGCCTTCATTCTATTTGTTCAGGTGTCTCTCTCCAACTTGAGAAGCTCTTCTTTCCCCAGGTTTCTTTGTGTCCTGATACTGTCTCCTCCTTCCCCAAAGCCTACCAAGAACCAGGACATCCCACCCAAGCCCTACTGTCCTTAGGGGCTGGTTTATGTTTAGAACCCACATTCATCCAGCCCTATGTCAGAAACATTTGATTGCAATAAGTATTTGTAGAATCTAATTAACTCTTTTATATACTTTAACTTCGGTAAATGAATTTCTAGTTGCTATTTTCACTGTAGGTCAGGAGCTATATACAACTCGAAGAAAGGAGGCAAAAGATCTGGAAATATACTGGTGGAATTACAGCAAACACGAGATTATAAATCCTCCCTCAAAGAGTGCCTGCTCCTTCTAGGAGGAGGAACAGTGACCAAGCCTCTTCAAACAGTTGTTGCCACATGAAACTTTGGGTTAGAGTTGGCTGATGTGCTCACAGCTTCTGATCATGTCATGTAAACTCTGCCTTTATGCACCTTGTCATAACATCAAGTTAGTGATTCAGTACAAATGTATCTTTTAAATCTTCTGTACCAAACAATAATATATTGATCTTTCATAATAGAGAATGAACACTAAATTGGAGAAATAAGACTTTGGCCAGTTAAGAGAGTATATGATTTGATCACTGAAACTAAAATGAGAATATCTACCCCCACGGAGTAGTTATAAGGATTATGTAAGTAATGTAAGCAAAATTGTTTTGCAAATTAAAGCAAAACCATTTCAAATATATTTACAGTGTTATTGAATTTGAATGAATGCTCATAACGATTATTTAAAGACTTTATAAGCTTTTGAATCATTCAAGTTAGATTAACATAATATTCAGTGGAACAGAAAACTCTATTCCCCAACAAATTTGGGTAAAGTTTTACAATACTTAGTACTTTCGCTTCTTTAAAAATTCATTTTATATTTCTTTACAAATTGCCTTCAAACTGTTTTATCTTAAATACAGCATGACATAAGCCTGGTCCCAGTGCTATTTGCCTACATATTTAATTGAGTGATTATTCTTAGATACCTAAAAATTGTTTGACTCTTTTCCATAAGATCCTGACAGATTCTGTGTGTTTAGGCTTTTCCCTTCTTGGCTTAAAAAAATACTCTCTCTTAATGCTATTTGGGAATATATTCCTGGGAGCTAACTCTAATAGTCACATTACTCAAAGACACACATGTCAAAAGAAAAAGAACAGAAAGGAGATGCATTATGCTCCATGCTTTTTTTTTTTTTTTTAAATTAACTGTAGTGATTTGATTTCATTCCATTTTAGGTTACTACAGTATATAAAGCCATTTACATCAACTTATTTCTCTTTATACTTCTCTGAGAGGCTTGTGAATGAAATTTAAGATGACCCTTGCTTAAATTTTTACTACTTTAATTTTTTATTTGCTGTTGTGACTTGCATAATGCAATCTTAAACTAAATTTTCTGCAGAAAATTTATGCTAGTATCCAATCATAAATATTAGCTCAATGACATTGAGTACTAGAAATAGGACTTTCTAAAGAAATATTTAAAGTACAGATACATTTCTTTAGACAACTAAATATTTATCCGTACATGCATAGATGTAAAGGAAGATTTTTCCCTCTGTGGTTATAAGTTGGGTACTGTACAAATAAACTATGCCTCTGGGGTAGTCATTCCCTCATATGGTCCCCACTGCTTGATTCTGGGCTGGCCCTGTAATGTACTTTAATCAATGTGGCAGAAACAACTACTTGCCAGTTCCATGTCTAAGCCTTAAAAAGACCTGATAATGTTTATTTTTATGCTTTGAGAGGACCTACCTACATTAAGAAGTCTTTAAACCTTTATGTTTTGGGATAATTCGTTATGCAAAAATAGATTATCAAAACACCTCCCTAAAATTTTCCACTGGAGAAGTAATTTGTCCTGTATTGGAGTCCCTAAAAGTCTCTCATGTTATGGGGCAGATACTTTCTCAATTACTTTATTTCGAACAATACTAATTGAAAGAGTCTCTTTGGCTTAAAATGTTCTCTATTAATGCTGTACCTAGTTTAAAGCTTCTACTGCATACCGCACCTTCGTGTGATTATAAAATTATCACCCTTAGACCTGGAAGACTGGAGCCCTGCCTTCATTGCAATGCTTCTTGTTTTTTTGTTTGTTTGTTTTGTTTTGTTTTTGTTTTTTCCACTATATTCCTCTTGCCAAATGTAATTTGTGTTTCTGGAACTTGTTTTTGTCTTACTATCTGAACAAATAGGTTTTGAATCTCAGTGTCTTTCCTCCCCACTACCACTGACCAGCTCTTTTCATCCATAATAATATCCACATCATCTATATAGGGTGACTGTCTCTGTGATAATAGGCAGCAGGCTTATTTATTGTAGTGACATGGCAGATGAGTTCTAGAAATCCCATTCCTATCATTGCCTGGACAAGACAATAAAACATCAGATCATGTCGACACCCAGAACTTGGTATTCTTATCAAGATGTCATGGAGCCCTATCTATATCTTGAGAATCTTGGTAATTTCGAGGGGTTCTTTTCATGCTTACATAGAATTGATGTTCAAGGTGTGTAACATGTGACAGATGGTAGTTAGCTAAAGTCAGATGTGGCTGTATTTGGTGTTGCAAGTGAGAGATGGAACAGGAATTATTTTAGATTTTTAGTTGACATAAATATAAGAAGAGCTGGCATTTTGACTCATAAAGAATGAGCTCTATATTATTATAAACAGCATTTTACACTGGAAGACACACTTTACTCAAGAATGAATGAACATGAACTTTTAAAATTTTCATATTGCATTAGGAAAGTTTTTAGAATAAGATTTCAATGTATGTTCAGCTTCGTAATGTTCTTTTCATGCATACCTTGGCTAATAATGACAAAAGGAATAAGAAAATAGGGAAAAATCTGTTTTGTCACTGGAAATTCTATTGGCAAGGAAGTCTTCCTTCTATCCTTTCTCAGCTTCAGAGTGTGGATAAGGGTGATACCAAGGACCTATGCACAGTTTCTCTTTCATGGGAAAATGGTACAGGGCTGAGGGATGTTCTTAATAAGAATTTGGCAAACACTTCTAAGTATTGTGATTCCATGAGACAAAGGAATAGACATAAAGGAATATTCTGGAATAGGGACACCCCAAATAGTTTGTGTCATGAGGTCCCAGGGCACTGTTTTCCATTACTTAGTCCCAGGGTTGCCTACACAAAAACCATTGAAGACCCTCAAGTTCCACCCAGCTATTCTGATTCAAAATCTCTGGTCTAAGGCTTAAGAAGGTACATTTTTCAGAAAGCCCCCTATGATTTTTACATCTATGCTTGAGAACGTTTGTCAAGGGGCAAACATAACCGTGCCGAATGGAAACCCAGGGAGAGGTATGGTTTCTGTCTTTCTCCTGGACTCTTACCTGAAGGTGTTTCATTCTGTTGTATCAGAAAAGAGGCTGAAAATTTAAAATCTTGAGTACATCAAACTAAATACCAAATTAGATTTAGGAAGTTTCTGCTTCCTAAAGAAGCAATAGCTTCTACAAACCCAAAGAAGTAACCACGGCGTCACCATTTCCTTTCCCGGACTGCATCAGCTTCAGGGACTCTCAGATTTCTGGATCACTGGACTGGTAATCAAAAGTGACCTTATCCAGTTCATTTCAGAGGAAGATTCTAAAATATTTGTCAGGGGAAGGGAAGGTGAAGAAATAACATACCCTGGTAGCATTTTGAAATGTTAACATAGAATTCTATAAGAATTCATGAGGAAAATCAAGTTACCTACAAAAAAATAAATATTAGCTAGGGCTCTGAACTTCTCTTCAATATTAAATGCAAAGAAGAATAGACTAATAATATCTGCACAGCTTCAAAAGGACAATGATGAAAGCAAAGATATTGTTTCTCATTAAGGTTGCTCTTAATATGTAAGAAAATTTAAAAAATTAGGCATACAAGCTCTATAAATATAATGCCTGTGTTTCCTTCCATTAAGAAAATGCACAAGGACTTAATTTAGGCAAATGATTAACAAATCAGTATTAAAAACTCCCAAATAAAAAAGCCATGGCATAGAAGTGAATATAATAAGAATTGAATTTGTTGAAACATGAAGTTATATATCATAAATAGTCCTTTGAATAAAATATTTAAGTAGAATATTAGAAACGATAAGTTGGCAAAAATAAACTTACTAAAAATATTAGATTATGCCTATAAAAATAGGTTAGTAAAAGTGTTAGCATCTTAAATAAATCAAGACAGTTGCATCACACTGTAAAATAATCATTGTATTCCTATCATTATGCACTCAAAGTAAAAAAAATGCAATTTTATTTCAGAATGTTATCTGGTGAAGTGGTTAAAATTATTAATTTTATTAATTCTCAACCTTTAATGACATATCTTTATAATGCTCTGTGTGATTAAATTGAAAATATTTATCAGGAACTTCTGCTAAATGTAGAAGAGTAATAGTTGTCACAAGCACTTGTGCCGTTGTTTGAGTTGCAGACTGAACTAGCCATTTTTTCTGTGGAACGCAATTCATGCTTGAAAGACTGACAGTAAACAATGGATTTTCACACTTGAATATTTACTAGACATTGCCTTGAAAATAAACAAACTGAACCCATTTAGAAAACAACTGATGGTAATTTTGCCAAAGTAAATTTTAAGACTGTAAGTAAAAATTAGAATTTCAGAAAACATGTATTCCATATTGGCACTTGACAGCTTCCCAGATTTTTCTGATGAGATTAGTGATGGTATTAATAAATATTATTTTTTGGTATGTTTATAACCAAAAGATGCATAACTCAATGAGTATTTTATTTTCTAAGTGACAAATATACAATGTTACAAAATGTAACATTGCAACATCTGCAAGATAGATCCATGGATCTCAATACAATGGAGTGTGAAAGATTCCTTGATATAGTTTTAGCTTCCATATTACACACATTGTAACTAAACTTCAAGAAATTTGTCTTTAAAACCACCTGTTAAGTTTTAGTGTATTAGCAGATAAAAATATCTACAGTCATCTGAAAAGTCTGTTAAAATACTTCTTTCTTTTTTAACAAAGTAGCTGAATGAGACCAGATTTTCTTCATATACTTCAACCAAAGCAACCTCTTACTATAGATTGAGAGCAGAAGCAGATATGAGAATCCAGTTATCTTCTATTACATTTGACATTATAGAGATTTGAAAAAATGTAAAACAATTCCACTCTTACCATTTTTTAATCTTGGAAAATACAGTAATTTTTTCCAAAAATATGTTATCGATGCAATAGATTTATTATTATTTTTCTGTTTTAACTCTTAATCCAGTAAGTATTGCTGGTTAATAACCCACATGAATAAAAGCTTTATCTGATTCTCAGTGATTAAGAGTGTAAAGAAGTCCTGAGACCAGATATATGTAAACTAGAAAGCAGGAATTATATGGACCTCATTTTATTACTACTGTGTAATAAAACTACCCACAAGTTAAAAAATACATTTAGAAATGAAGAAGAAATCCAATTACTTTGAAGTTAAAAATATCTAACCCAATGTTGGGTAAAATTATAAATACAAATTTAAAGCTCAACAAACTTCAGAAATAGCAATAATGAATGCCCTGCATATGGGCATGTATATGCCCAATGAGGGGACTCAGAGCATTAAGTGTCATTATTATTAATGAAATAATGAACGTAATGATGTAAAGAGTAAATTCAAAAGTTAGAGGATTAAGAAAAAGCAAGATCAAGAAGAACAAGCGAGTATCAATAAAAATGAAAGTATACACAAATTATACATCAGAAAAAATTACAGATACTTAGAAACATGTTTGTCTTAGAAAAAAATATGATAGACAAATTCCAGTGAATGTATTCAAGAACTGAGAAGGAAGGCATCAATACAATCAAATTAAAGGTTGCTCTCTTTAGAACTCTTGATTGAGTTTCATTCTAGCTTTGGGTGTACCTACCTGACAGGACTGTGAGCAACTCAGCGGATAGCTGATGTCTGTTTCATCTCATATACTGCATAATTACGGTGAATGTAAAGAGTTTTTGTTTGTTGGTTTTTATTAGTGTAGAAATCAACTGACCCTATGGAAGCCGTGAAATAGGTATAGTGACTTTCTATACTTACCTTTTTATGTCCCTTTCTGGGGAAGATATCTCTTTCCTTTCTTCTCTTAGTCCTCATCATCACTTCAGACTTTTCTTTCATGTGGGGATTTAAAATATTTAAACCATGTTAAGTAGGTTGTCCAACCAGAGCTATTAAAATTTTAACAGGAATAAACCACTGTGCTGGAAAGATGAATCTTGGAATGTAAATACAAAGTCTTGCCCACAATATATACTCTAAAATTGGATTGATTAAGTTTTTGAATTAGCACTATTAGAAGACATTTTCTGTTTTACTTTTTGGGGAGGAGAGAACTCAGGATCTGTTTGTCCCGAGTAGTCCTATATATGTCAGTCCTAGTTCCTACCCAGACTTAGTTCACTTTCTGAGGTTGAATAAGTGCTTCAAAATGGCCCCAATATTCATCTTTAATTTCCTTTCACAGGGTTAGTTATGCTGGAGAGTTCGCCTTTGTCCTTGTATTCTTCTCTCCTTTCCCTTGTGCTCGGGAGAATGATCTGTATGGAAAGGATTATGGTGCTCATTTGCCCTGTAACATCCAGCTGGATATGGCCAATGAGAAGCACCTACATGTGTTTGGAGGATGGGAAAATGCAGGTTCATGGTTTTCCTCCTCTGAATTTCTCCTTGTCAGGTCGTGGCTTTGCTCCATTGCTCTGCTAAAGGTCACAGCTCCTGTCAAGCAATTGCTGCTTCCTTTCTTACAGATAAGCATCCTGGGTCCAGTAACTACTCCCTCATCTTGCCCCTTTTTGGCAAGTAAGTGGCAAAGTCATCCGAATGTTACTAGCCATGGGCTACTGCACCATCTCTTGCTGATTTTTCTAATGCTTTACCAAACTTTGTAAAAATTCCCTTTATTACACTCTTCTCCACAAACCTATTTGAGTGTGTGTCATCTCTTTTATCCCAAGACTAAAATATCAAACACTAAATTTCTCAAGTAGAATGTTCTTCAGTTCTTTACTGAGATAAGAATGATAATGTACATAACAACAACTATATTAAGTGACTATATTAGCTAACATTTATTGAATCAACATGCTAAGCACTGCTTTAAGAACTTTACATGAGTTAATTAATTTATGTATAATTTCCTTATACTTTATTGTTATTAACCCCATTTTATAAAAGTAGAAACTGAGGAACAGAGAGATTAAGCCACAGCTAGTAAGCATAACCTCCTCACACTTTGAATATCCTCACCCTCCCTTTGACATCTCTCTAGCAATCCTACACTTGTTGCCTCTTAGCAATGGGAATCATGTATTCTAGATTTTCTAGATTCATTTTTCCATTGTCTTTTAAAATAATTTTGCCTGATTGTTTAACTGTGAAGTAAATTTTATACCTTTGTAGAACCTCACAAAAATACATCTAGAAATTATTAAAATTATACACTATTTGGTCTGACTCCTTATCTTGTTATCTGTTGCTTTAGAAAATAATGGCCAAAAAGACCGTTGTCTTGGGATTTGCAGTTCTTGCGTCACAGCTTCTTCCTGCCATGACACTGGCTCCTTAGCTCATCAATGAATGCTCCACTGTCCTGCTTTGTCTCCCTGGTCTGCATAAATCTGTACTAATCCAGAAGGGGAGGCTTGACAAGGATCAACCAAGCAAGATTATCTATGAAGGTCATGCATGTATATTTTTTTAACCACAGATATTACTCTATTTGAAATGGGAATTTTTTAAATAAGGCAAAATAAATTTCAGATGATTATTTGTAAAAAAAGATCTGTTTTTTCATCAAATTATCATGTTCGCATCTCACTGATTTTATTAATGTATTTTATAGACAAGTGGCTTATGGTAAGGGCTTAAGTCCTGCCTGTCAAATATTAGATAAGAGTCAAAAACAGTTTATTACTAGCTCACAAACCACCCAGATGTCCCTTCATGAATGGAAGTTAAACACAAATAACCCATAGAAAGTCCCATAGGAACACATATATAATAATTAAAAAGAATAGTCAAAGATTGCCAAAAAATAAAAGGTGATGCCATGTAAATATCAATGATCAAAAGGGAGAAAAAATATCTGCTATAGGTAGGCTTTATAACCAAAGTGGTCTTTTAGGAACGCTGCTTCCACTATCATGTCAACACCAAGAGAAGGACTGCAGTGCTGCAGGATGTTTTGTGGGTAGGAGGGAGGCAAAACACAACAGCAGGTCCAAAAGTGTAGGCAGAGCCTTGCGCTGTTCTCAAATCCTATCACATTAGATTGCAGCCTTTTTGCTTAGGGTAGTGCTGCTTTCAGCCTCTTCTTGGAGTCATTTGATTTTTACCTTGAGTGTTCTTTCTCATCAGAGAAGGACTCGAGAGAATGACATCATAAAATATTTGTTAGGAAATATCTTGGCAATCCTTTAAATCCTTAATATATAGCTGAGGAAGTTAAAACTCAGAGAGACTGTGTGTATCCTTCCAAGGTCATACTAATCCTTGGTGGCAGAACTGAATCATTTGATTTGAAATTTAGCCTTCCCCCACCCCCACTACACTTCTACTTAAAAGCAATAGGTTCACTCTGAGAATTTCTGTGATCACACATTATTTATAGTCTACTCAGACTACAAAATTTGCTGGAAAATGTGTCTTATTAGTAATATATTCTCCAGCCTTGCCAATTTCATACTTTTACTTTCTCTGCTGTATCCACTCTCGCTCCCCGTATTTCTGCTCACTAGGCCCTATTCCATATGGGATACTTGGCTTTTTAGCCCCAGACTCATCAACCTTAACTCTTCTTTTGTAGCTCTCATATTAGGTTTTTGACAATATCATTCTCGTAGGTTTTCAGTAGACATTTTCAGAACAGAGTAAAGATGGACATTATCCAAGAATTCAATGCAAATGAGACTGGTGTACTGTCTCTCTTGGTAGTGGTAGAGTGCTTTACTGAAATAGTCACTGGTAGTAAATAAATCTTGGAAGAGTTCCAGTGAAGTTTTTACTTAGAAAAAGGCTTACATTGGATAACTAACTCTGCTATTTTGCAATGTTAAATTTCTAGAGTATATAAGTGTAGTTTGAGATTTTCTATAAAATATTAAAATCTGATCATTATTCAAAATGCATTCAAATCATAACTTCATAACTGTATGCAAGTGAAGAAGTAATAAGATCTTATGAATCAGTTAATGCTTATCAACTGGTTTTTGTGTGTCCAGCTAGGGATGTCCAGCTAGTGAGGACAGCTGGGATCTGAGAAGCTTGTGCACAGTGGGCTAACCAAGCAGGAGAGCTTGTACACCTGCACAGGACAGTGGGTTTCTGATGCCCAACTAAGATCATCCCTCTACAAACATTCCCTCAGCTTTGGGTCCTTCAATAAGGTGATGTGTTCTAAACCCAGGACCTCTGCTTTTGGTATTTGGATCAATTTCAGAAAAATATGAAAAAATATATATTTTAAAAAGCTGGTTGGAAGACATTGGAAAGCTGATAGGAGAGTGAAGAAATACATAGAAGACAAAAATGAGAGAGAGGCAAGTCTGTCTTTCGGGATCACTTTTCCCTTGAGGGAGTTTGCTGATTCTGAGCTGATTACAGGCTGAGAGTCTGAGAATAAGAGCAAGGCTTTAGAGGTTAGGAAGACAAAAACTGGAAAGAATTATTATTTTTTAAAAAATAAGTTAAATTATTTAGCATTTATTATGTGTCAGTTGCCATGTAAAGCATGTGCACACACACACACACACCCAGAAAAACAAAAAAACAAAATTTCTTCAAAATGCCTCCAAATGGTTGATTTCAAAGTCCAATAGCTGTTTTCCAAGCAGTTGGCACTGAGTAATTCCTGAAATATCTCTTAGTTCTCATGATTGGAGACTGAACTGTTCTTTAGTAAAACTAGAAAAGTAAGTGACCTGGTACATAGAATAATAATTGCTACACTTGTTTTCTTTACAAATAGTTCATTTAAAAATTTGAATAATGTTCTATTTAAGTTTTAAGTAATGGAAAATGAGATATTGCCCTTGACCTCAGAAGAAAAACCAACTACAGTAATATAAAATTTTCTTAAAAACACCAGTAGTATTTTACAGCTAACAGATTATTGGTGTTAAACATATGCATACTTTATATTTAGAATAACAACTTCTTTCGTGTATTTTTACATAAAATACAGACTATCTTCATTTAAGGGTAAGCAAAGTATAAATATTTGAGATATGGTATAAAACAACATTGTAGCCATAATATTAAAACTTTAGTTTACAAATTAAGTCTATTTTTTGTCAATTATTCTTAATTTATTTTTCTCCTTCAACAGTTAATTTTTTACTAGTGAGTTTGTTTTTCTTTTCTTAGAAAATAAGGTTTTTGCCAATTGGGAGTGCTACTCTTTTCTTTCTTCTGGTTGAACCCAAAGTTTCATTTTAAAAACTGGATAATTTAAAGATAAATTTTGCTTGAAACTTCTAAGAGTAGAGCATTTATATTAGAACTGCATCAGAAGCAGTGTGAATAGACTATATTTTTTTATGGGAACCTTTTCTCTTCATCCACCATATGCAAACTCTCTTTCACTGCTGACATCTCTGCCTGCTCTGCAACCCAAGCTAGAAAGCTCAAGCCATTCTCTGAAATTTCTCTCTCAACCTCTGTATCCAATCATTCAAAAATTATTCACAACGCTTCATCTTCAGAATCTCTTGT
>RJWJ010009874.1:0-48757 GCA_004363605.1 Indri indri | reverse complement strand
GGCCCTAGAATCTGCGGATTTAACCAGCTCCCCGCTAGATTCTGAGGCAGTGGTCCACGGACCACACTTTGAGGAACGCTGCCTCCTTCATCCATCCCACAAATGTTTCTCCTGCACCTACTCTGTGCGGGGCCCTTTCCTAGGCCCCGGCGATATAGACAGGTGAGGTGCCAGCTGTCTCGTAACTTCCATTCCCGTGGTGGAGTCGGACGCACACAGGTACGCGTAACACCAGGGAGTGGTTTGGAGTGCCGTGAAGGAAGAGAGCAGGGTAGGCACAGGCTTCTCCGAGGAGGTTACATTTGAATGTAGGCGCACACGAACGAGGGAGCGAGCCATGCAGATATGAGAGGGAAGAACATTCCAGATAGAACAGCAGTGCACTCAAGTTCTCCAGCTGATGTCAGCAAGAAGCCAGGACCTTCCCACACCTCCTCTGCATCTTCCCTTACGTTGTATCGTAAGGAGCGCTTTGAGCTGAAGCAACAGAAAACCTGACTCACAGTGGCTTAAACAAATAAGGTTTGGGTTTTGTCTTTGTTTTCTCACATAATGAGAAGACGAGATAGGCAGCTGCTGATGTTGGTTTAGCACCTCAAGGATGCCAGAGTCTATATCTCTGCTGGTGGCTCCACTTTTCCCTTGTGGTCCCAAAAGAGCTGCCCCAGCTCCTGTTCTTACATCTGCATTTAAGACGGGAAGGTAGGAGTAAGGGTGGAGATGTCAGTGCCAGGGAAGTCTGACACTTGCATCACAAAACCAAGAGCTCCCTGCCCCCTGAAGCCTTCTGCTTTAACATCATTGGTCAGGATTGTCATGAGGCCACCCCACGGTGCAAGGAAGGCTGGGAAATTGCGTGGCTAGCGTGATATTGAATTAGGATCCAACGAGGTCTACCCATTGCATATGATTAACGTTTCTTAAGATTCTTTTAATCTGTACCAGTTCCACCTCCGCTTTTTTCCCGCCAATCTATTTATTGAAGAAACTGTGTCATTTATTCTGTAGAATGGCCCACAAAATGGATTTGGCTTATTGAATCATTGTAACCTGTTTCTGGTATTTTCTGTAAACTGGTAGTTAGATCTGGAGCCTTGATTAGATTCGGGGTCAGTTCTCTTGGCAAGAAGCAGTCCCAGTGCGGCTGTATATTGCGTCACGTTGAGAGGTGCAGAATAACCGGGTCTCTTCCCTCTCGGTGCTAAGATTGACCCCTGGGTTCTGGAGGTGGCAACCTGGCCCGTCTTGTAGGCTTTGCTGCCGTCGCTGGTCATTGCCCACTCCAGCGTTTCCTCAGAGGGTGCACGGCGAGGCTTTTCCTATTAGTCCTTCTGCGTTTTCTTTGAAATTATTCCATGAAATAGAACTTTGCCCTCATCAACTATTCAGTTACCTAGGCACATATTTTGTACAAAAAGAAACAATAAGTGCCGTCCCTTTATTTGCCAGTTTTCAGAATAATGAGTTGGTGGCCTAGCAGCTCTAAACGTGTTGTCCAATAAAGACTTTTGTTTGTTTTTTGAAGTACTGTTATGAACTCTTGGATTGCTTAAAGTATCTGATGTATTTCAATCATGGCTGGTATTATAATTTTTTATTCAGACAGCTTTATTGAGGTATAATTGACTTACTATAAATGTCACATGTTTAAAGTGTAAAATTTGAGCAATTTGACATATGTATACACCCATGGAACCCTCGTCGCAATCAAGGCAGCGAACATATCCATCACTTCCCAAAGTTCACTCACACGTGTCCTTTCCTTCCTCCCCAGGCAACCAGCGACCTGCTGTCACTCTAGATTAGTTTGCATTTTCTAGAATTTTATATAGATGGAATCGTACAATCTCCACCCTCATTTGCCTTCCTTTCAGCATGATTATTTGAGAATCATCCATGCTGTTACATTTGTCAATGTTGCATTGCCTTTCATTGCTGAGTAGTATTCTGTTTTACGGATATGCAGTACCTTGTTTATCCATTTTCCTGTTGGCCAATGGGGTTGTTTCCATCTTGTGACTATTACAAATAAAGTTTCCGTGAACATTCATGTACATGTCTTTGTGTGGGCGTATGCTTTCATTCTCTTGGGCAAAAGTCTAGAATGGCTGGATCGTGTGGCAGGTGTATGTTTAACTTTATAAGAAATTGCCTGCTGGTCCAAAACTAGTGGGTTATCAGAACTTGTTAGTTTCACTAAAGTTGGCATAAACCCCCTACTGCTAAATTTGACTGGCTAAAAAAAAGAAAAAAGAAAAAAGAAATTGCCGAACTCTTTTCCAAAGGTGGTTGCGGTACGTTACACTCCTACCAGCAGTGTGTGAGAGTTCTAGTTGCTGCGTATCCTCACCAACACTTGGCATGATCCGTCTTTGTAATTTCAGCCACTCAAATCGGTGTAGAGTAGCATCTCATTGTGGTTTTAATTTGCATTTCTCCAATGACTTCGATGTTAACATCTTTTCATGTGGTTCTTGGCCACCGGGAAATCTTTGGTGAAATATCTGTTTGACAATCTTTTGCCCATTTTTTTATCGGGCTGTTTTCTTATTATTGAATTTTGAGAGTTCTTTATACTGGATATGAATCCTTTATCAGACAAGTGATTCACATACATTTTTCCCAATTCGTGGCTCATCTTTTCATTCTTTTCACAGTGCCTTTCAAAGAGCAGTTTTTAATTTTGATGAAGCTTAATGTATCAGGTTTTTCTTTTATGCATTGGGCTTTTTGGTGTCTCATCCAAAAACTCTTTGCCTAACCTAAGCTCGCAAAGATTTTCTCTTGTGATTTCTTCTGGAAGGTTTGTAGTAAGGCTCGAAGTCAGATCCAACTTTGTTCTTTTTCATAGTTGCTTTGTCTATTCTAAGGGCTTTGCATTTCCATATGGATCTTAGAACCAGCTTTCTACAAAAATGCCTGCCGGAGTCTTGACTGGAATTGAGTTGAATCTGTACATCAATCTGGGGAGAAATGTCACTTTAACAATATTGAGTCTTCCTACCCACTACCATGGCATATTTCTCCACTTATTTATGTCTTCTTTAATTTCCCTCAGCAGTGTTTTCTAGTTTTCAGTAAATATTTCTTATACTTCTTTTGTCAAATTTATATGTAAATATTTAATATTTGTATGTATCTCTTCAGAATAATAGAAGTAACCGTTTGTGTAAGCTTTTGGTTCCACGTTCTATTGTTTCTTTCTGAAGGTATAAACAAGGATGTACGTTCATTTTTATCCCTATGCCCCCCACACACAAACACGCACGAAACTTGACAGAACGTAGCGTTCTGCCCAGCGCCTTTTTCCATGTCGGTGTATAGAGACCGTCCTCACTCCCCCGTACAGCTGCATCATCCTCTCCTTTGGGGACGAGCTGTAGCGTGTTGACCAGTCCCCTCGGGCGGGATGTTTGGATGGCCTCCAGTCATTTGCTATTACAGCTGGTGCCATGGCGAATAGCCTTGTGCAGACGTCATTTTATATTTTCACCAGGAATTTACTGAGTGCCCTTAGTGGGCCAGGCCCTGCGTGACCCAGAGGAGATTCAGGGACAGGTCTGACGCAGCCCAGCAGGAGCGGAAGACCCTGCAGCCTTCTCGGGGCTGGGCCAGGTGTATGGAGATGCCCAGGGAGATGGGGGAGCTGCCTCGCGATGGGGAATGTAGTTTGGCTTTCTGGAAGCCCAGCAATCAGACTTACTCCTCTTCTTTGTCCAGACTTGGTCTTTGTGGGAAGGAGGGAGAGGAGAAAGGCCAGGAGTTTGTGGTCAGAGAGGGTATTTGGGGGTGGGAGAGGTCACGTGTGGTGGCAATTGGGATAGAAGTAAAGGCTGCCAGAGCTCGGGGCCATGCTGCGGATAGAGACCTCTGTGGGCACCGAGGTCTGGGGAGAGAGTGCAGGGAGAAAACCGTGTAGGTGTTGGTGACGTCGGCATTACACGCCGTGGGGGCCGGGGTCATCACCTAGACCTCCTGTCCAGTCCTTCACCCCTTCACCTCCCAGCCTGTCTCCCTCTTCCAGACAGGCACGTGGCCCGGTGGTGAGAAGCAAATGTCCCGCAGCCAGACTGTGAGTTCAAGTCCTGGCCCTGCATCTTGGACAAGTAAAATGAAAAGAATGCTATTACCTGCCACACAGGGTCTTACAAGTGACCTGAGATGAGGAACACAAAGTCTAAGCCCGAGGCCTGCTGCAGGTAAGCCCTCCCAACGGGGGGGAGCAGCAGTTGTAGCTGGGATTGCTGTTGTTACTCCTCCCTCAACGCTTCTCCACCTGGGCTGGAGACAGAGATGGACTTTGTTTTTTGTTTTTTTTTTTTTTTTTTTTTTGAGACAGAGTCTCACTCTTTTTGCCCGGGCTAGAGTGCCGTGGCGTCAGCCTAGCTCACAGCAACCTCAAACTCCTGGGCTCAAGCGATCCTCCTGCCTCACCCTCCTGAGTAGCTGGGACTACAGGCATGCGCCACCATGCCCGGCTAATTTTTTCTATATATTTTTAGTTGTCCAGATAATTTCTTTCTATTTTTAGTAGAGACAGGGTCTCACTCTTGCTCAGGCTGGTCTCGAACTCCTGAGCTCAGATGATCCTCCTGCCTCGGCCTCCCAGAGTGCTAGGATTACAGGTGTGAGCCACCGCGCCCAGCCAGAGATGGACTTTTTTTCCCTTTTGACAGAGGGGGAAGAGTGGTTGAAAGTTTGAATGTCAAAGTCAAGATCCAGGGGGCCATGAGAATGGTCCTAGGGCTCACTCTCACCTCACCTCCTACTTGGCTCAGGTGTGTTTGTGTACTCCAGCATACATGTACACATGCGCATACATATGTGCACACACGTGGGCATGCACACGCACAGCACAGCCCTGTGCCAGCACTTCTCAGTAAGGTAAAGGGAGTGAGTAAGTGAACAAACGGGTGAATTTTTCACCCTACTCCCTGGCACTCGGCACCGAGGGCTCGGACAGGCTGGTGGGCAGGGTTGACCAGGCCAAAGCTCCAGCTAAAACCCTTGATGGTTGTTTTTGGGATGAATGACCCACCACTTCCAATGACTTGCTCCTAAATGGCGTCTAATTTCATTAAGCCTTGGAAACAGTGACATCACAAGCGCCTGCTGGGTAGCCACCCACATATGGCGAACCACAGAGTGATCCGAGATTCGTCTGCAAGAACAGGGGAGAAGTGAGGTCCCAGGCAGCAAAAGTTAAAATAGCAAAGCTGAGGCATTTTGCTATGAAAAGAAATTACGGATGAAATCCATTAGTCAGACGTTTCCAGCGGCAGTTTCCTTGCTTGGGAGCAGGGGAAGACGTGTGTGTTTATTTTGGGTTGGGTTATGTAGCCATTCCTCGCTCTGTAGGCTAGATGCAGCCCATGAAGCGATTTCTGTTAGGTAGATCCCGTGTTCTCGTTGATTTTTAGTACTGCCATTGCCATACACTCTCATGGAATTTGTTCTATCCTAAGATGAAGCTAGAGGCGTGGATTTGGCACCATTTTTGGTTAAAATGGTGACACTTGTGCTTACTGCACCATTATGATAAGTCACAAAGGCAATTCGGTCACCTTTTCCTTTGCCCTGTGGGTTCCTTCGCCCAGGTTGTTCCAAGTGAGCTGTGCCTTCTCAGGCACGGAGGAAAAAGGGAGCGGGAAAGACTGCGTAACTCCAGGTTCCTGGTCTCTGTGGGGGCCGTCAAGGCTGTGGCTGTGGTGTCAGGCAGCAGGAGCAGAAGCCACTGGAAGCCTCTTGGAGACAGCACAGGATCGATGGGAAGACGAGCTCGCATGTGGGAAGTTTAGTCGCGCACACGACAGGGTTTCTCAACGTCAGCGCTGTGAGTATCTGGGGCTGGCAGTGCCTCGTCGTGCGGGGCCATCCTGTGCCCTGTAGGATGCTTACAGCATCCCTGGCCTGTGTCCCCAAGGTGCCAGTAGCCCTCCCTCCATTTGTGACACACCGAAAAGACAGTGTCCCCTGAGGGGCAAAACCTCCCCTGTTTGAGAGCCACTGGCATACGGCCTTTCCGGGGCACAAGAGCGACCAGGGATTCTCAAGCATTTTATTGGCTTGTTTTTGTTTTTGTTTTAAATACTCTGAGTTTAATTATACCTTGAACTGGGCGAGTCACTCCTCGTCGAGCCTTCTGTGTCTCTGCTGTGCAGCACATGGGTTGGACACTGATTTCAGGCTACCTTCCAGAGCTGACTGGGGGGTGCTGAGGGCAGGTGGCCCCGTGGGGTCTCTATGTTCGGATCCCGCCCTAGCGGGGGATAAACTCCTGCCCAGCTAGCTCCAGTTACTGCTCCCATTCTCTCAGGGCGTCCAGGGCAGTCTTTCTTAAACCCAGTTGATTGTTATCTTGCTTTAGTTTCAGCCCATTTTGCCTTTTTTTAAAGTGAAAATTTCTAAATATCCACAGAAGGGGAGAGAACAGGGCAGGGACCACTGTGTACCCATCACCCAGCTTCACCGTCATCCATTTCATCTTCTTCTTGTTTTTAAGGCCAGCCTGTGGGCCCTGTCCTTGCGCGGATGCATTCATTTGACTCAGTTCCCCACGGGCCTGGGCTGGGCAGGGGGGCTGGAGAGGAAAGGCCCAGGACCTGCCCTCGAGAAACTCGGTCTCGAGAAACTCAGTCTATTGGGAGGACAGGGAGAGAGCATTTTTTTATTTGGTGACCATGAAGAATCCACCTTTCAGCTTTCTCTGTTTGAGGCTAAGCCATTCCAGTTCTTTAATTTTTCTTCCCAAGAAGTATTTTCCACCCAAATGGGCCTGGTTCGTCCCCACACTTTGGGAAAAGGATCAAGAACATAAATCAGTCCTGGATTCAGATCTCTGCCATTGTGCCTCATAGGTATGTGAGCTTAGCCAAGTCACCAGCCTCTCTGAGCCCCATCTGCAAAATGGAACGACATCCCTAACCTGAAATTTGGTTGAAAGAATTAGATGAGAACATTCCGGTCAAAGGCTAACATGACCATAGCACATAGTAGATTCACACTACGGCGTCCCTTTTCCTCCCCCATTCTCTTTACCCTTTCCTCCACATTCTCTTGGTGAGGTGGCCGCAGCTGGTCACATCACCCAGTAAGGGATCAACTAATGTGAGCCAGAGAGGACAGCTCACTTCCTGGTCTGTCACATGCCTAGGTTCTCACCAGCCTTGCAGTGGCCCATTTTCTCAGTGACATTCACTGCTGACTCACTTGGCTTGTGGTCAGCTCTGAAACCAGGGTCTTTTTCAGCTCTTTCTTTACCTCGCCACTATTCCCCGCTGTGCCGTGGGAATGGAGTCACTATTAGAGTACATAGGGTTTAGGCGGCCCTTCCTAAATAGGAGCCAAAAGCTTTGCTCAACTGACAGCTTCCTAAGGACAGGGGCTACGTCTGCTTGGATCACTTTTATTTCCGCAGCATCTGGAACACTACCCGATAGACCAGGTGCTTAGTAAATATCTGTTGAATGAACTGAAGCATTTTGAACTGGTCCCTGTCTTCCAGGAGATTCCCATCTGCTCTGGGGCAGCATCCTTGGAAAAGCAGATGAGCAAAACCTTAAGACCTCAATCTAATTTACCGATAAGTGAGCCCTACTCGTGATTCCCGCAAGTATGGGGCAGTGGAAAGACCGTGACCTATGAACTCAGGCTTGGGTTTGCATCCTGGCTCTGTTACTCACTGGTTTAGTGAGCTTCAGTTTTCTCTCTAGAAAAATGGGATATCACCATCTTCCAGGGTTATTGTGAGAAATAAATGCAAATATGTGTGTCGGAGTGCCCAGCATGGGCTGGAGGTGACCGTGGTTGAGCACTGCCTGCTTTGATTGCCTCCTGCAGTTTGGTCCAAGCCTCGCCTCCCTCTTAGAGCTTTATTCATCACCCAGCCTCCCGCCCTCCCCGGCCCCCACCCCACAAAGACGTGCTCTTCCTGAAACCCCACACACTCAGCACACGTTTGTTCACCCGGCACCTCAAATCCAAATGCCTACGTAGGCTGAGCATGTGCGAAGAAAGCAGGCTAAGTGGGATTGTGAAGTAGCATCTCCCCCTTTAATTTTTTTTTTTTTTTTACATTTCCATTAAATTAATAATGTCAGACTTGGCCCCCCATATTGCAAAAAATTGCACACAGAGTTCCTGTATGCCCCTTCCCCGCGCTTCCCCAAGTGTTAACATCTTACATAACCGCAGTACGGTTACCACAACCAGGAAAGTAGCATTATACAATACTGTTGGCCAATCTACAGATCTTCCTCAAGTTTCATTAAATGTCCCACTGATGTCCTTTTTCTGACCCTGGATCCCACATCAGATTTAGCCGTCATGCCTCTTTAGTCTCCTCCAGTCTGTGAAAGTCTCGTCCGTTATGACCTTAACACTTTTGACAAGTGACGGCCAGTTGTTTTGTGGAATGCCCTTCGATGTGGCCTTGTTCGATGTTTGCTCACCATCAGATTGAAGCTGTGCATTTTAGACAGGATCTCCACAGAGCGACACTGTGCCCTCCTCGGTGCAGCGTATTGGGAGGCACATGACGCCGACGCCTCCTTACTGCCGACGTTCACTTTCTTCACTTGGTGGCAGTGGTGTCTGCCAAGTTTCTCCACCACAAAGTTACTCTTTCCCCTTCATGATGAGTGTTTTATGGTGCAAAGGTATGTCAGAAACCTGTACCTCATCAGACTTTTGATTCACTCTTTTCTTTATTTGTATCTATGTAGATTCGTGGCTTTCTGTTTGATCCAAGGGGTTATAATCTGTGACAATCATTATTTATTTTGATGCTCACATTGTCCTTTCTGTGGCCAGTGGGAGACCCCTCAAGCTGGTTCTTGTCCTTTTGGCATCTCACCTGTGTTCTTGGAACACTTCCTTGGTTTCTGACATAAGATGTGCCAGGCTCATCTTGTATTTTCCCTGGCCAGACCCTGGCATCAGCCATTTCTCCAAGGAGCTCTGATCCCTTTGAGTAGAGCATAGTAATTAGAAGCTAAGGTTTGGGTGCTAGTTGCACTTATTGCTGTGGGCTGCCACTGTTCCTGGACCCTCTATGGAAAGAGCTAGGAAGTGTATGTATATATGATGTGTGTGTATATATATATATTTTCAGTATTCGCATATATTGGAAATCACGAAGTCACACCGATGTCTCCATCTCCACCCTAACACCACGTTTGACCCTCCTGTCCCCCACAGCGAAGCATCTGGCTCCCATCGTCCTTGGTATGGGTACATATTCGATCAGCCCCCTGTATGTAATGATCTCCCATCTCTCTCCTCCTCACCCTTACTGGGCTCTGACACTCTACCCCGGGCCACCCCTGCCATCTCACCCTGAGCGGCTCTGACTTCCCACCACACTCCCAGTTTTGAAATGGTGGTTCTTGTATTTTTTAAACAGTGAGGCCCAGTTTCTGCCTATGGGCCCCTGTTGGTGACCTGGACGAAAGCTGGGCTGGTTGTTAGTCACCTGGATTTCCTTTAACCCTCAGGGCACTGCTACCAGTTGAGTTTTCAGCTGCAAGGGAACTTTTAGGTCCTCTATGTACTCCTTTATTTCATAATCAGGGAAACTGAGGCCCAGCAAGGGACAGGGATTTTCTGCAGTTCAAAGACCAGGTTGGGGCAGAGAGAGGATGAGATCTCTCCTGCTGCTTCCCCGCCTCCTCCTCCCCCCGACCCCAAAGCTCGCTGTCACTTGTTTTTCCAGTCTCCTTAGGAGAGCCCACATGTCCTCCATCCCGGCTCAGCCTGGCCCTTCTAAGACACGAGGCCAACCACGGCCTTCTCCGGCGCTGCAGGGCTTCTCAGCTCAGACACCACACGCTGGGCCCAGGCCTCCTCTGCAGTCTTGTCCCTCTTGTCCTGCAGAGTGCCGGCCCAGCCTTTGAGAATGGGGAGCTTCCATGTAAAGTTCCAAGTTTCTGGCTTCTCTTGAAAAATCAGAAGGTCTGGCCCCCTGGCCCACACCTCCGCCTGGCAGGAATCAGCTGGGGCTCAGTGAAGGCTACCTCCTTGTGTGTTTTTTCCCTATCCCTCTCCCTACCCCCCAGCTCCCGAATTTGCCGACCTCGGACAGCCTCCTACCTTGGGTTGCCCTCCTGGCCCCAGTGGGCGTTGGTGAGAGAATCCTCAGCCCTGGCCTGGCAGGCCCGACCCTCTCCTTCGGCCCCTCCCACCTCTCCCGCCTCCTCTCTGTCCCCGCCCGGCCCCTGTCCCATACGGAAGTCAGGGTAGCACCCAGCACCCTCGGTTGGGTCCTACTCTTGGTCTTTGCTCTTGCTGTTCTCCCTACCTGGCTCCCTACCTCCCTCCACCCACCTGTCTTCTGTTCACACTTCGCCTCCTGCAGGAAGCTCTGAGGAGGACCCCAGGCCAGGTTAGGTGCCCCGTGTGGGCTCCTCCAGCAGCCCCGGGATGGAGCACCCCTGCATTCTCCTTCCCTTTCTTTCTTTGTCTCTGCTGCCAAACTGCAGGCTCATGAGGCCAAGGGTCGATTTTTATCTGCATGTCCCTAATGCCTAAAACAGGGCTCAGTACATAGTAGGTGCTTCCTAGATGTTAGTTAAAGTAGTGTTATCAATGGTAACAGTAAATATACAACACTTCCTGGGTGCCAGACGTCGTTCTAAGTGCTCTACATGCACTCCGTCATTCGAGCCTCACCACTGTGCTGTGAGATAGTTACTGTGGTTGCCCCCATTTTACAGACAAAGGAACTGAGGCACAGAGAGGTTAAGTGACAGGCTCAAGATCACACAGTGGTGGTCGAGGTTGAGCCCAGGCAGTCTGATTCCACAGTTCATGCCCTTATCTCTAATATACCCCCTGGTGCTAAAGCATTCCGCATTTTCCGAGTAAGACAGGTGAGTAGGTAGGTAGGGATAGGTGAGTTGCATGGACCCCCCTCCAGACACCTCCCCCAGCCCCAGTTTCTAGTGCCCCGAGGGGCCCAAGCACAGGCGACTGGTAGCCAAGCAGGCAGCAGAGAAAGTGGTGCCTTTTAACTTGGCACAACCCACAGGGATTTTTCTCCCCTGAGGTCTTAGGAAACTGAGCACATTTCACGTGTAATTAGGGTGAGCACGCGGAGTCAAATACCAGCCCTTATTCAAGATTTCCAAGTCGTCGCCCTGGGCTTAGTAGGGCACGCTCCGTTTCCCATCGCCAGGAGGAGCCATATGCCATGTGCCAACCTGTCATCCCCGGGGACAGGAGCCTCTCCACCAAGTCGGGTTCCACCCGAGAACCTGGGAATGTTGTGTGTGCCGAGGGTTCTCTTGATAAAACTCTGCTGTGTGAGAACTGTCTGCTGCTCAGGTTCAGGGGAAGGGAAGGAAGCCGAGTGCTTGGGGAGCCTCCCCTTGGTACTCTCTGCGTCCAGTCCTTTACGGACATTTGTCTCCCTTACTCCTCTCGATAGCCTTGCAGGGTCGAGCAGTGGTAGCTCCATTTTTATAGATCCGGAAACTGAGACTCAGGGAGGTGCAGTCATTTGCCTGAGGTCACACAGCAAGGAAGAGGACCAGCCAAGATTTGAACTGAGACAGTCTGATTGCATAGCCTTAACTCTTACATAGCCAGTAGTAAAGCAGGGCCAGAATGAAATCCCTGTCTTATTCCAAAACCCCAAATTCTTCCACCACACCCCATGACTTTCCTGAGCTCTGGTGGGATCCCTAGGAAACAAGGCATCTGCTTGCTTCTGGGGAGGGAAACCGCGGGAGACGGGAGCCAGCGCCGCCACCAGCCGGTGCCTGGACCGTGGGCTCCAGGCAGGATTTTCTGTAACCTCACGCCTCAGAGTTAAGCGGAATCTCCAAGAAGCAGGCAGCAGGAGCTGGTGGGGGGTGCAGGGGGGAGTGGAGACGGGAGGAGGAGGCAGGAAAGGGAAGAGGGGGTGGAGGGGTGACGCAGAGTAGGAACGCGTCGTCATAGACTCGAGAGAGGCTGTGCGTGTCCCTGTTTCCTCTAGCGTCAGAGTCACCCGAGACGCAAGGGTTCAGTTTATTCCACAATTATATGTCGAGTGTCTACCATGCTCCAGACCCATGCTAGGGTTTGGGAACATGGCAGGGGACAAAACCTAACAGGGCCCCTCCCTCACAGAGGTTTCCTTCTGGTAAGGGGGGAAGACCCACCGAGAAGTGCAAACAGATGAGTGGGCAAGTTCATTTGTCATGGCCTTGGGCAATAAGTGCTGTGAAGGAGAGAAGATGAGGAGATGTGATCTAAGGTGTTGGGGGGGGGCAGGGGTCCCATCAGAGGGGGCTCCCGTAAGCGCCCTTGGAGGGGGCCCTGAAAGAGTAGACGGAGCGGGTTCTGGGAAGAGCCGTGGCTTGCTGAAGCGCACAGCACCACGGCCTGCTGGCCGGAGACCCGCCCTTCGTGCCCACCTCACTCCTGTTCCGTTTGCTCCCCGCAGGTTTGACATCTACAGGAAGGTGCCCAAGGACCTTACGCAGCCGACGTACACCGGGGCCATTAGTGAGTAGCCGCCCTCCCGCTGTCACCCCCAGCCCCATCGCTGTGCCTGCCCTCCCTGCAGAACTTGTGGGCCAGGGAGGAGAGATGGAAAGACGGGAGGGAGGGAAGAAATGCCGACCATCTTGACAGGCCATTGATGTATTTCTTCATTTAATCTCTAGCCTTACTGTAACTGCGTAGGCATCTTCTGCTTCTGGAAGGACACAGAGGAAATGGTCAATAGTAACGGGCTCAGGGGCGGGAAGGGGATTTACTTTTCTCTTTGTATCTTTGAAACAATTTGAGGTTTTTTGTTGTTTTTTTTTTTTTAAATAGGGTCTTGCTCTGTCATCCAGGTAGAGTGCAGTGACTACATCATAGTTCACTGCAGCCTCGAACTCCTGGGCTCAGGTGGTCCTCCCGCCTCAGTTTCCCGAGTAGCCGGGACTGCAGACACATACCACACGCCTGGCTAATTTTTCTATTTTTTGTAGAGATGGGGTCCTGCTTTTGCTCAGGCTGATCTCAAACTCCTGGCCTCAAATGATCCTCCCACCTCAGCCTCCCAAGGTGTCGGGATTATAGGCGTGAGCCACCATGCCTGGCCCAGTTTGAGTTTTTGACTTAAGCCTATTTTTTGTCCATTTAAAAAAAAATCACGCTCTCACCCAGATTTTGGTTTCTAAAGACAATTCTTCAATAAAAGAAACCCAGGCTCTTTGGAGAAATGGCTGATTCCAGGCTGGGCAGGAAGAAGACAAGATGAGCCTGGAGCACCTAGTGTTGCAGGACCCAGACGCCAACCTGATAGAGGCCCCACAGACCAAAAGCTGGGGCCATTTGAGTAATTAAATAACAATATTATTGGTTTAGAACCCAAAAAATTAAGCAAAAGATCTTGAGTCTGCACTGATATAAGTAAGTGGGGGGAAGAGACAAATCTTCCTTGCAGAAGAATCCAAGTAACACACAGGTCGGGTATCCCTCATCTGACATGCTGGGGCCAGAAGTGTTTCGGAGTTTGGACTTTATCGGATTTGCGAATGTTTGCATTATACTTCCCAGTTGAGCTCCCAAATCTGAAAATCCAAAATGCTCCAACGAGCATTTCCTTTGAGCATCATGTCGGCACTCAAAAAGTTTCAGATTTTGGAGCATTTTGGATTTCAAGTTTCCAGATTTGGGAAGTTCAACCTGTATGTAGATACTCTCCCATCCAGGAGGTACAGTTTAATTCCTCTTCCCTCGAGCATGGGCTGGACATTGTAACTTGTTGCCAAAGAATAGAGAACTGAAAGGGAAAACGGTGACTTTACCGCGAGGAAACCTGGAGACGCCACCTTAACCCGGTGAGGAACGTCGGCGTCACCAGTGGCAAGTCACGTGGATGTCATGAAGCCCTGCTGTGACGTGAGGGGGCTCCTCACCTCCGTGGGATCTTCCCAGAAAACCACAGCCCAGTCTAATCACGAGAAAACATCACAATCCCAGCTCGGGAACATTCTATGGGACCCTTGGCCAGTACTCTTCCAAAGTGGCAAGGCCTTGAAAACCTGAGGAAAGACCAAGAAGTTGTCACAGATGAGAGACTAAGGACTCAGGATGACTAAATGCAAAGTGAGATCCTGGATCGGTTGCTGGAACAGAAACAAGGCATTCGTGGGAAAACTGGTGAAACCGAATAAGGTCTGTAGCTTAGTGATTGGTTCTGTGCTAGTGTTACTTTCTTCCCTTGGACGAACGTGCCGTGGTAACATAAGACATTAACATAAGGAGAAGCTGAGTAAAGGCTGTGTGGGAACTGTTTTTACTACTTTTGCATCTATTATTATTTTATAATAAAAAGTTTGTTTTAAAAAAACAAACCGAAGCCACCTTACAAGCAGGGGATGCTTCAGCCTCATTTTCCGGATGAAAAAAAGGGCTCAGAGAGGTGAAGTGACTCGTCTGAAGTTTTATACCTCACAAAAGGTGGAGCCAGGCCTGGGACTCAGGTGGGCCCTCCTGCACCCCTCCGGTCTCCCCAGCCCCCTGACCGTCCCAGCCCTGCTGCCTGAGCAGGGCCCTGGGGCTGGGCAGTGAGATTGGAGCCCCCTCCTCCGAGGTCAGGCCATTCTCAGTCGGGGGATGACTTTGACACCCCACCCCAGCCCCCCCACTCCCTGCTGGGCCCCCCCAGCCCTCCCTCCAGCTGGGCTTGTAGAAGCCGCAGGTGCCTTCTTGAGCTCTGGAGAACCCAGGAAACAACGCAGCGGAGTGGCAGGATGCCTGTCACGTGGGCTCTCCAGTCAGGTAGAGCTGGGTTCGTTCTCCCATTAGCAGCTGTGTGGCCTTAGACAAGTCACTTCACCTCTCTGAACATCAGTTTCCTGATCTGGGGATTAAATGTGTCCAGGGACATGTCCCGTGCAAGGCACATGCTACACTCTCTCAGCGTGGATGACTCTCCTCTTATCACTATGCAGCTTTGGGTGTTGACCCCCAAGGATGGGGTAGGAAGGGGACCACGAGAGGGAAGGGGCTTGTTCAGTTTATGAACCTGGTCCAAAAACTCAAACAAGGCTTCCTGCCTGCCTTCCTACCACCCACCAACGGCTCAGCCCTCTGTCCTCTTCCCAATCTCTGCAGTTTCTCCCTTGACGGGTATGTTTAACAATCAGATGTGTTCTTCCAAGGTTAAAAAAAAAACAAAAAAACGTAAAACAATCAGATACGTATCCATCTAGAACATTGTGGAAAATACTTCAGCTTTGATAAACCTATATCATTGTTTCAAACACAGGAGGGATCATGCTGTGCAGTATTCTTCCCTTGCCTTTTTCTGTCCACACATCCTGGACACCTTTCCTACCAGCGCATGAACGGCGACCGCACCCTTCTTTCCAGGTGTGTCGTGTTCCATTATCTGACCACCTGTGGTGTGTGTCACCAGCCCCAGAGGGTGGACGTTCCCCATTCCGGTTTGTTGCCATTGCGGACATCCTTGTTCATATCTTTTTTATATCCTCATATGGTTATTTCTGTAAGTTAACTTTCCTAGAAGAGGAATTACTGGGTCAAAGGGCATGTGCGTTTTTAAAATTGAGAAGGTCCTGCCAAATGGCCCTCCCGGGATGTGGTCTGGTAGGCGGCGCTGGGATGGCGAATTTCCTTACACAAGAGGAAAGGTGTGAGGCGTAGGAAGCCAGCCCTTAGCTACCATTTCGTGAACAAATATTTATTAACCGGGTCATGGGGCCAGGCCCCTTGCCAAGCGCTGGGACCGGGTTCATGAATGGACTTCTGTCTCTGTCCTTAAAGAGCCAGGGGGTGGGCAGACTCGGACAGGCGCCATCTCATTATGTTGTGATAGGTGTGCTAATAATGGAGGGAAGGGTCAGGGACGCTGGAAACTCAGAGATCAGAGTTTGAATTTTGCCTCCTCCACTTCTGTGGCCGTGCGACCTTGGACCCTTGGGTCTCGGGCTCAGTGTCCCCTTTGCTGGCTGCACCAGGTTTCCTACCAGTGAGCATTCTCTTGGGGTCACATTCCTACTGCCCAGCGCCTGAGTCAGTTTCAGAAGACGAAGTCAGGGCCTTCGAGTCTTGCCCAAACATGGATTGAAAAACCTTCATCCTGCCTTCAGTATCAAGGGCCTTTTTGGCTGAAATACTTTTTACCTGCCTTCATGTTTTTTGTCCATTCATTCATTCAGCAAATATTTATTTTGTACCTTCTCTGGGGCAGGTGCTGTGCTAGCCCCTGAGGCCACAGAGGTACTGAGACCTCGTTTCTGTCCTCCCTGGCTCAGGGAGTGTACACGATCGGGACCTTTGGACCCCTTGCGTCTTGGCTGAACAGACTGGATGCTGATTGTGTCCACCTGCTGGGCTGACCAGGCTTCTGCCCAAGCCTTGAAAAAGCATACAGGCTTCAGAAAGAGGCCTTGCCGTCCCGTCCCCGCCAGCTCTGGTCTGGGTGGCATTAGAACCTTCAGGCATGTCTGCAAGCAGGGCCGGGAAGGCAGCTAGAGGACCCGGATGCATCCAAGTTGGCACCAACCTTCTCTTAACACTCCCTGCTGTGTGCCTGTTCATCATGACTGCACCCAGTGGGCTCGGGGGCCTGCGGGGCGGGCTGCAAATGGTTCTGAAATGTGGGTCCTATATGATCCTGGCCAGAAAAGGTGCAAAATTCCAGAGAAAGGATGTTTTGCCTACTCAGTGGGATTCTTTTTCAGGAGATATAATAACCACAGTTTGCAGGTGAGAAAGGGAAGAACAGCAGCCAGGACACGTGGGTTGATAGCTGATCTCCACGGATTTGTTCAGCAGCTAGGGGGGAAGCTTGAAATTAAGTTCTTTGCTGTAAACAAAAACCAAAAAAACAACCATGGCCACTTTATAAACTGATGTGGAGCCAGTTTAGAGATAGATTGCTGAGTAGGCAAGGCACAGCTGGAAGGGTGTGCCCATGATGCTGCGGTGCATTCAGAGAAAAAAGGGGTTTACGTACATATATACGCTTATACGTCTGCGGGTGGACACACGAGACTGCAGTACGGGAGAGGGCCTCACAATACACATCGCTATATGGCTGGATGTTTTTTCTTTTCTTTTTTTTGAGACAGAGTCTCGCTCTGCTGCCCAGGCTAGAATGCCCTGGCGTCAGCCTAGCTCACAGCAACCTCAAACTCCTGAGCTCAAGCGATCCTCCTGCCTAAGCCTCTGGAGTAGCTGGGACTATAGGCGCTTTGCCAACAGGCCTGGCTAATTTTTCCTATTTTTAGTAGAGACGGGAGTCTCACTCTTGCTCAGGCTGGTCTCAAACTCCTGACCTCGAGCAATCCTCCCACCTCGGCCTCCCAGAGTGCTAGGATCACAGGCATGAGCCACTGCGCCCAGCCTGGATGTTTTTCTTATATATATGTATTACCTATTTTTATAAAAAGCGAAACCCTTCAGTGCTGCCCCCATACAACTTTTTCAGAGTTTAAGAGCAATCGGAGCATCCCCCCTGTCTCAGTATGACACCCGGGCCGTCTGGGCCATCCCAGCCTTCATGTGGAGCCTGCGTTCTTGGGGCTCCTTTCTAGGGATGCTGGGTCTGGAACACGTGGGTTCCAGTCCTGCCTCCCCGCCCTCACACGGTGGCACCCAGGCTGGCCTCTTCTCTCTGAGCCCCCCATTCTACATCCTTGACGCGGGCTCATGCCGCCCGTCGGGGCTGGGGGGAGTGCGAGATGACAGGCTGCTGTGAACGCACTCACGGTGGAGCACGCAGGAGGTGCTCGGCAAACGCTCGCTCCCTTCCCTCTGCACTTAGAATGCATCTTGGGCTGTTTGTTTTGAAGAAAGATTGATTGATTGATTGATTTGGGGGCTGCTTGTCTTAGCTGGATAAGTAGATAGGTAGATATAGACAGACAGACAGGCTAATAAAAACAAGACGAACACCTGGCATTAACATCCACCATCACGGCTCTGCTAGTCTAGCATCGGCTGCTGAGAATGCAGCAGAATCAGGAAGTGGGCCTGGGAACTCTTTTCTTTGCAGGAAACTAAGAGTCAGCCAGTTTTTCAAATCACCAGACCCTACCAGCATCTCTCTGACGGAAGTCCTGATAATGAGCTAATGCTTGAGTGACCGTTGCTGCCACTCAAGTGACTGTTGCTGCCAGGCGCCATGCCATGCTCAACCCTTGTGTTATTTAAATCCTCAGAGCAGCCCTATGAGGCAGGTACTACGATTGCTGTCATTTTATAGATGAGGAAACTGAGGCACAGAGAGGTTAAGGAGCTCACCTAGGGACACGCAGCAGGTGAGTGGCAGGGCCCCATGTGACCCTGGAGTGTGAACCCTTGCCCACTAAGCTCCTCTGGGATAAGCTCAGGTGAGGGGCGTTCAGCCCTCATTTTGTGCCTGGTAGTGCCTCCCAGGTCCCCAGTCCCGGGGGGCGCGCTGCAGCTGTGAAGTTTCTGCCTTTTGGGATTATCAGTCTAGTAGGAAAAACATCCACAGATAACCGGTAAAACGTGGAAAGTGTCCAGATAGAGGCTGGGAACACACAGGAAGGAGGGACTAGCTCTACCTCTGGGGGTGTGGGTAGCTTCCCTTCAGAAGGGACATTTGAGTTGGGCCTGGGAAGATGCGTAGGAGTTCACCAAGCAGAGAGGATGACCATGGAGGAGGAAGGGAGATGGGGAAGATGGTTCCTGGGAAAGGAACAGAAACGAGATGCGTATTTGGGGAACAGCACGTGGCTCGGAGTGGCTGGGTGGTTGGATGTTGGGGGGTGTCAGGAGATGGGCTGGTGATCCGAGTCCCCTGGGGGGCTTGTTATGTCCTGTCCCGAGGAGCGACTCCATGGGCTGTGAGTTCCTGTGCCTTCGGGGGCCAGGCAGGTGAGAGAGACGACTGACACGGCCGACTCGGGACTCTGCTCTACACTCTGCGTGTCCCACGCTGGACCTTTCTTCACTTCCATAAAGAATTCTTCTCTCGAAGCACCACTCAGCAATCTCCATTCCTACGTCCGAGGCCACGGGCGCTTGTTGAGGGCACCACAGAGAGTGGCGATAAACAGCAGCAGGCGCTGCCGCAGCCTTGGCATCAGGGCAGCAGGAGGGAGTGGTGGGGCTTGTGGCAAACCGGCGGGCTAGGACCCCACGTGGGAACGAGTGCCGGGTGTTCCACAGAAGCCAGAAACCTGGCCTTTCATGTGAAATCTGCTGACCATTCAAAGTGGACTCCAAATTTTAAAATATGGCTCGTTCAGGCCAAACAGAATGCATTCGCGGGCCGCCCATTTGCAGCCTGTTTTTGGCCCCTGCACTAAGGAGCTCTTGGGGAAGAAAGCCGGGCTGCCCGGGTTGCCCACGCGGGGAGGCTGCCCCGGGCCTCCCTGGCAGGTCATTCTCAAGGCAGGCCCCCTTTCTGGAGGTGGGGCTGCTTCCCGCTGAGGCCATGAGTCAGGAGGGCCTTGGAGGGCCTGTGGGCACCCCCAGAACCCTGTGTCCTGGGGCCTCCCTGCATCAGTGCCCGCCCCTGACAGTTTGCATCTGTGTTGTTTCTTCCAGTCTCTGTCTGCTGCTGCCTCTTCATCCTCTTCCTCTTCCTTTCGGAGCTCACCGGATTCATAACCACAGAAGTGTAAGTCGCGCTGCCCTGGTAGGGCGCTCCAGGGCGTTCCGGGACCCCAGACAAGAGGAGGGAGAGGTCGTAAAAAGGAAAGAAACCTCCGAACCTTTCACCTTCTGTTTCTGAGCCTGTGGCATCGGTCGCACCCTCTGGCCTCTCCTGTTTCTTGGAAGGGTTTTAAAGTCAGAGCAAAAGTGAACGTTGCTTAAAGCTGAAGAGAACATTTTGGTTCAGTTCTGCAGGGCGGGGGCGGGGGGGTCCTGGGTCACAGACGGACAAGTAATTGGCTCCTCGTTGCCGTCCATGTGTTTGGCCAGTGGGCTTTGTCCCCCTGAATCATCACAGGGGCATTCGTGTTAGAGCTGAAGACTTCAGAGAAGGGGTGCAGCTTCCTACCGAGGAGGGGTGAGGCTGCTGACATCAGAGCCCAGCCCCTCCGCTAAACCCCTTCCCACCACATAGGCCCACGCCGGTGAGGAGTCAGTGTGGGCTTCCTGGTAGCGCTGACGCAGAGTTGATCCATCCACGATTCCTAGAATTATCTGCCATCCAGATAACCTAGTGAAGGCTCTAGGGTGTGTGTAACAGAAATGCCATTGGAATTACTCAGTCGGGCCTCGTCCCGTCCCCTTGAGATGGAATTAGACCCAGGAGCTTCCTGCCTCTGGCACTGGCTCGAGGCTTCAAAGGCTTTTCATTTCTGTGTTTACAACGCAGCAAGTCATCACGGGCTGGGCCCCGGCTCCCCTGTTTAGCCTGGAATTTTCTTTCTCGCTCATGGAATTTCTTGGTTTCCTTTGCCTCCCTCTCAGGCACGAGACAATGGGAAAGTGCAGCTTAGCCCAAGATGGCCATGTGGTTACACGAGCATTACCACCTTGAATCCTAAAACAGCTCCTGGAGCAGCTGTCCCGTCCCCTCTTTACAGGAGAGGAAACTGAGGCTCAGAGAGAGAAAGGAACCTGCCCACAGTCACACAGTTAGCTGGCTCCAAGCCAGGAAGCCCATTTCCAAGCCCACGTGAGTGCCAGCACGCCCGAATGGCCTTGTGATGGAAACACTGGCCTCGCCTTGTTTCTGGATACACCTTCAGTTCCCTCCACTGGTGTAGGAAAGTTTGCCTTCCTTGTCATTCTAATCCTGTTTTTAACCCCTTTGATAGCATCAAAGCCCAGGGGGCCTCATGGAGTGGTGGGAAGAGCACTGGACAAGGCATCTGAAGTCCCAGGGCCAGGTCTCTGCTTGATTACTGCTTTGCTGTGTGACCCTGGGCAAGCTGCCAAACCTCTCTGGGTCTCAGTATTGCTGGCCAAATGAGGGAGGGTAGACCAGAGTCAAAGCTCCACTTCCAGCTCCGGGAGAGGCTTTGTCTACTTCCCAAGACATGACCCCCTACAGGGTTCAGAGAAGGTCCCTAGTTGGGGATGACTGTCCGAGCCAAGCATCTTGCTCTCTGTGCACGACTGGGGCACTGGACTTCTCAGGGATCGTCCTGTCATGAATCGGAGGTGGAAACAGAGGGAGATTGAGACTTAGTGGCGTTACGAAGTACCTGTTGTATGCCAGGCACCCTCTGGCCTCTCCGGCCACACCCTACTCTCTGGGAGGGGGCCTGCTTGGCTTGCGAGAGGGTAACACGTGTACCAGCAGCAAGGACCACGCGGCAGGAGCACCTGGGAGTGCAGGGGCCCTGTGGCAAGAATTACCTGGTGTATTGGAAGAACAGGAAGAAGACTGGGGGCTGGAGACAGTGAGCAGGTGGGGCCGGTAGAAGGTGGAGCAGGCAGAACCCAGGGGCGGCCCTCTGCGCTGCGGGCAGGACGGGACGCACTCCTTGCTCGGGAGCTCCAGGAGCCCGGGGCCGGGTCTGCCCCCTCCCTGCTGTGCGGGTCCGGCTCAGAGGAGCTGAAAATGCCGGCGGTGGACACAGGCAGTCAACAAGCAAACAAAACTAGACCGTTTCCATTAGTGATAAGTGCTCCAAAGACCAAAACAAAAGCAAGGTAGGAGATAGAGAATGCAGGGCTGTACGTGATATTTTGAGGGTCAAACAAGATTATTTAGCGGAAAGGTACTTGGTATAGTATCTGATATGCTTTGATATCAGCAGGTCCACATCGCTCCACGCATTCGTTCATTTCCTGTGTATTCCCCATGCAGCTCTAAAAAGGTTTTATGGCCACTCTGTACCTGGCATGTAATAAGTGCTCAGTGAATGTTAATTTCCTGTCCCTGCTTTCTGCCCTCCTTTGAGTTCAGAATGGGCCTCTCTCACCTGCTAACAACGTGAGGGGCGGCATTAGTCAGCTCAGCCATGGTGAGGTGGGGCGCTGAGGCAATGGGCCCCGGACAGGTAAGTTTTGACGTCAGAGCTTGCGAGAGCACGGGGAAGGGCCCTTCCAGCAAGCCCGGACAACGCCTGCGGCTCACCAAGGGAGGGCTGGCTGTTCTGAAGAGCAGTGTGTTCCCTCTGGTCCCCTCCTCCCCCTCTCTGGGACTTCCTCCTCTGGCTCCTGGGGCATCCTGGACACCCTGACCCCGTCAAGTCCTGGGAGAGGTGGAAAGATGAGGGGTGAGGGACCACTTAGTGGTGGCCCTGGGCTAAGCAGGCTCCCTTCTCAGTGTCGGTGGCTGAGGAGGCAGGGATGAATAGAGAGGGGTGCATACCCCCTGGGGACTTAGGAACAATTGGGAGGAAAAAGCATGGCCCCTTTGGGGTCTGCCATTTATCAGAAGCCTCTCTGACCCCCGGGAAGCCCTGCAGGTTTGGGGAGAGCTGCAAGTCACAATGTTCCTCCCTTCCTGGGTGGCTGGCCCTCTCTGGCAGTTTGGGACTACAGTGGGTCAGCGCCCCTCCCCGCACCCTGAGACTGTAACGGAGGAAATGAGGTCACCGCTGGTTGGATCCACAGTGTTCCAACCTGGCCTGTGGTTATCAGTGACATAAGACGCTTATTCTGGCCTGGCCCTGCGGGGAGGGAGGCATGTTTGGGTGGTTGGGCTTCAACCTGGGCTTCGGACAGGCCAGTAATTATCCTTGGGAAAGCGGCCCCACAGGGTGTTCTGAGATGCCGTGTTTCCAGGGGAGCAGCCCCCTCCTCGGAGAGCCTGGCCACAGAATGTTCCAGCCTTTGACTGCGCAGGCTCTGACTGCTTTAATAATTATTAACCGCATGAGGATTTATGAAAATAAAACGTAGTAACTGGAACTCTTCGTTGATAATTCGTAGCATAATACAGCTCATGGCACTTTCCAGTTAGGATTCATCACATGACCACACGCTAGCCCCCAGGTCAACACTTCCTAATGATCATCTCACTGGGTCATCACAGGAGCCCTTGAGGTAGCTACTGTTGTTAGCCTCACATTACAGCTGGGGAAACTGAGGCACCAGGAAGGCACCTAACATGAGGTTAGTGAGTGTGGAGCCAGAGTCAAACACAGTCTTCGTGACACCAGGGCCCAGACTCAGCACCCACCCTCTGTCCCAGCACCCTTCTCTGCCCAGAGCATTCTGGGGCCCAGGCACATGGGAGCGGCTGCTTTTTGGTCAGAATAGTTGACTGGAGGACTTGGATGCACCATTCTAGGCTGAGGTGGCCAAGCAGGCAGATGGAACCCCTAGAAGTGGGAGCTTGGAGGTCACCTTGTGTCTTGTTCTCACGGGCCTGGGATGGGGAAGCCAGTAGCTTAACAGAAGAGGAGCGGGAGTCTCCCCCTGAGCCCAAGTTACCTGCCTTGAACCTGAATTGGGGACCAGGCTGGGTAGAGCACCCCCAGTGTCATTTAAAGAGCATTAAGGGCATTGCTCTCAGCAGTGGGAGGCGTAAAGGCTTCCGAGCATGGAGAGACAGGTTTATGAAGATGGGATTGGGGTGGGGCAACCTGGAGGAGCGGGGTGAGGACCCGAGGCAGAGAGGCCGAGGGTGCTGGGACCACGGCTTAGGAGGAAGGGATGGGGCAGGACTGGGTAGCTGGCTGTCAGGGGACAAATTGTGGACATCTGCCTGGTGGGTAATAGATGCACTTCCTTCTACCTGGAAGAGTCAGGATCTGAAACCCAAGGTCGGGGAGCGCTTGCCTGCATGGGCTGCATCCCTCCCTGCCATGCCCACCGCAGCCCTTGCTGCGGCCTCTGCTGCGTAAGTTTCCGTTTGATCAAATATGAAGCATGGAGGTCAGCGGCTTTGGGCAGGAATCCGAACTATTCGAGTGCTCTTCTAAAAGCAAATAAAATTGTTTTCCATAGATGTCATCGGACTCACGCCTTGGCCTAGAATTTCAAGGCCCTCCGCTACATTCCACCTACACTCCCCCCACCCCTTCTTACCTTCTCCCTACAAGGCCACTGCTTACCAACACGCCTACGCACTTGGCCACTCTGAGCCTGACTCCCTGACGCCATCTGGCGTCCCCTACCTGGAATGTGCCCCCCACCGCCCTGCCAGTGCATGCCTTCCCTACTTCCTGGGGGTTCATTCCGAAGAAGTTTCAAGCCTGTGCTCTGTGCTCAGGCTCAGAGAGTGCTGTCCTGGCGGCGGTGATGGAGGGAGGCTTGTGGGGCACAAAGTGGTGGACGCGGGAGCATCTTCATGCCCTGCAAGCCACGTGGGCCATGGTGGGGGTGGGGGGCACGTCTGAAGATTATCAAAAAGGGCGGTGACACTTGCAGCACAAGTCTGCTTGGGGGCCACTTGCTCCTCAGATTTTCACCAACACGTGTCCCATCTAGACAGCGTGATGTCTTGGAAAGAGCGTGGGCTCTGGGTTCAGATCCTGCCTTAGTATCCCTGTTATTATCAACTCATTAAACATTGATGCTAATAATAATGATAAAAATAGTGGGCATTTTTTGAGCACTTGCTATTTCCTAAGACCGAGCTCAGTGTTTCTCTTGTTCTTGTTTAATCTCAGCAACCCCATGACGTAGATACTGTGATCGTCCCCATTTTACGTCTGGGGAGACAGGGAGGCAAAGCCCCTTGCCCAAGGCCAGTCCTCCCGGAGGTGGCAGAGCCAGGATTTGAACCCAAGCAGCCTGGGCTTCCCGCACGCTGCTGTATTTTCTTTACCAAGAAGGGCCTGTGGCAGGCCCTGGAGAGAAAGAGATGGGAGACACACTCCCGTGTCGGGCAGCCTGCGGCATGGCCCACCCCTCTTCCAGCAGCCCTCATCCTTATCTCCTCTTTCTCTCCTTTCCTCTCTCCCTCCTTCCCTTCCTTCCTATGTTCTTTCCTTCTTTTTAGTGAGATATGAGTAACTTACAGCAAAGTGCAAAAATCTTAAGGTAGAGGGTTGACTCATTTTCACCTGTGTTTACACCCATGTACCCATCACCCTTATCAAGATGACACATTTCCATCACCGAGAAGGTTCCCGTGAGCCCCTCCCAGTCAATAGCCTCATAGATTAATTTTGCCTATTTTTAAACCACATTGAAAGCTTTTCCAGTTTTACAGATAGGAAACTGAGGCTCAGGGGGGGCGAAGTGACTTGTCCCGGGTCTGCCAGCCTCTGCAGGGCAGCGCCAGGAGGTGAACCCACACCTGTCCGCCGCTGCCACCGCGGGTCTCCTCATCGCTCATGCTAATTAGCAGGAGTCAAGCCCACAGGAGTCCTTAAACCACAGCGGATCCACAAAAAGCATTTATTTTTATTCCAGGTAGACTGACTTTTGGCAGCCCGTTGGCCTTTTAAAATCAGATCAGCCCCAGCCAATAAAGTCAGTGAGCCTTGGCAGGCCCCTGCCTCGGGGCGGCTGTGGGCAGGCTCGAGGCGCTGGCTGGGGTGGCAGGAAGCCAGCAGCCTGGGAACATTTGCCTTGGACGCGGAAGGCAGCCGTATTGACCTCATCAGGCGGCACAGGTGATTGAACCGTGTTTATCCCGGAGCCCGGGCCCTCCAGGAAGGAGCCTGGAAGCAGCCAGTCCCTGCCTTACATAACCAGACTGGCTGAAGTGCAGCCGCTGGCGCATTTTCCGTCCCTGCCTGGCACCTCACCCCCTTTGTTCTGGGTGGCCCTTCAGCCCTGGGGAGCCTGGCCCCTGTTTATTCTGGTTAGGAAGACAGGGATCCATGCCTGGGAGAGGCTGCCTGGGGCCTTGCAGGTGAGCTCACTTTGGCGCCACCCCTGGGATTCACCTTGCTGTTCACTGAGGTCACCTCCAGGGGATTAGCAGGGGTGACATCATCCCACAGTCCCTCAGTGATGTGCAGAGGCCCAGCCTGGCCAGGTGGGAAAGGTGAGTAGCTTCAAGGAAGAGTCAGCTGGGAAGGGAAGCCAGAGGCTCTCCCTGGGTGACCATTGTGTTAATCAACTGGCAATTTCATTACTCAACAACCTCCAGAGTTGCCAGTTAAGGCTGGGGTGGAAATTGGGTGCCGAAGGCTAGGGTGGAGCATTTGGCTGTGGGGAAACTGAGCCTCACCTCCTATCCTGTGTGCTCATTTGTCCTTGGTGGCATCTGATACAGGCCAACACAATGAGCCATGCCAAGCACTAGCCTCTGCCTCCCCTTCCCCCACCGTGTGGCCTCCCAGGGCCAGGGCTCCCCTCGTTTTCTCCCTTGGCCCTGGATGCTGAGGAGAGGGCAGGGAGGCAGCGTGAGCTGTGGGAAGCCTGGGGTTGAGGTTCTAGCTCAGCTACTTCCCGTTGTGTGACCTTGGGTTTGGGACACACCCTCTCTGAGCCTCAATTTCCTGGTTTTAAAATGGGGATCAGGACATTTCACAGGAGCAGATGGGATAACGTGAAAGCACGTAGAAGGCCTCCTCTGCTTACCAGGCAGGGGCCAGCAATCTGAAGGCCGAGCCCCATCTGCTGGGCTCATGTCTCGGGGAATATCCTTGTGGCCCTCACCAGGAAGCAAGCCCTGGCTGTGCTTCTGAGCCCACTGCTCCCTGTTAATTGAGCAGGTGCTAGGGGCACAAAGATGGGGTCTTAGTGAAAACAAAATTACCTTGTCCTGGTCTGACTCATTCTTTCCCTGAGACATGCGGCTATTTACAAAGCTCTCTTAGAGTCCGATTGCTTAGTACGGGCAATCGTCCCTTATCTCACAGCCTGTGGACCGGAAAATAACCAGAGCCCAGCCACCTCCAGCACTGCCCGCTAGGCCAGGCCTTTAGCTTTGTTTCCCTGTCCTCACGGGGAGTTACATGGGAATCAGACACATCTTGGGATGTCCACTAGGCAGCTACACCTCGGGCTCAGCACAGCCTCTGGCACTTGCTGCCTCCCGCTCCCCAGTCCTGCTCTTCCCGGGGCTCTCAGCCCAACGAGTGGGTCCAGAAAGAAACATGACAGTCCAGCCACGTGCCCCTCTCGGTGCGCCCCACGTCCATCCATCAGCCCGTCCTTCCCGCCCTACGCCGTGTCCTGCAGCCCGTCCTCTCTGTTCCCACCACACGCGGCCCGAAGTGCCGTCTTCTCCCACCTGGTCTTCGTGCCACACAGCGGCGCCTCCAGCGGGTCCTCGAGTGCGCGCCTGCCCACGTGGCCGCCTCAGCCTCAAGTCTGGCCTCGCCTGCCCCCACCCCGGACTGCGTCACATGCCACACTTCCCTTTGCTCCTGCACTGCAGCCACGGGGACCTTCATTCAGTTCCCCAAACGAGCCACGCCCTCCCCGCCTCCAGGCTTTGCACGTGCTGCCAGGACAGTGCCTGCTCCTCCTCCAGACCCCAACTCACATCCAGAGCAGTCTCCCCAGGCCCCTCTCCCCAAAGTTCTGTCCCTTTAGTCCCTCTCAGGGTCCCCTGCAGCTTTCTGTCAACACGCTAATCCTAGTTGGTGACAACGTATTTATTTAGGAGGTGAGCAATGCCTGGTTCTTGCCTCTGTGAGCTCGATGAAGGCAGAGACCGCATCTGCCTGGTCATCGCTGTTTCTTGTGCCTAACAGGTAGGAGGTATTCAAAAAAGTATCTGTGGAACAAACATGGGTGGCTAACAGATGCTGATATTGTGCCGCTGTCCCTGACAGCAAGGGGACGTGGCTGTCTGTGGAGCCACCTGCCCTCTAGCTGTGACCATTATGGTCAACAGAGTAATGACCTCCTGCCCCCAAAGATGTCTGCGTCCCTGTCCCTGAAACTTGTGACTATGTTACCTTATGCAGCAAAAGGAAATTTCAAGTGTGGTCGCATTAAGGGTTTGGAGATGGGGAGGGAATACTGGGTTATCCAGGGCGGTCAGCCGAAATCGCTAGCTCTCGAGAGAGAGGCCGGAGGTCAGAGGTGGAGGAAGGGGCCAGGATCCCCTAGAAGCTGGGAAAGGCAAGAGAATGGATTCTCCCCCAAACACAGCCCCATGAACCCAGTTTAGGCTTCTGACCCCAAGAGTGTGAGCTAAATTAGTGTTTTAAGCCGTCAGTGTCGTGATAACGCGTCAGGGCAGCCACAGGAAACTCACACAGCTGCAAAGTCCTTTCTCAGAGCTGGCTCCGCCCCAGGGTTGTGTGAGGGTGAGCACCTGAGCGCCCGCGTCCCAGCTGACCAGGAGGGGTCAGGAGAGGAAGCAGCAAGGTACTGGGTGCCTATAGGTGCCGCCCGATCCCTCGGAGGACCTGCATTTCTCGGCTCAGTGTTCAAACCACCGACTTAGCGGGGGGTGGTGTCATCCCCACTTAACAGATGGGTTCACCGAGGCAAGCCCAGAAGGTGCCTTAGCTCTGAGAGGCAGGGAAGCATTTGCAGAGCGTGATCAAGACGGGAACTCGAGCCTGAGCACGCGGGGTCTTTGCCCAGGTGGAGTCTGGGTGATCTGAGCAGAGGTCACCCAGTGAAGTGGCCCCTGGCTGTCCGCCGCAGCTGGGATCAGTGCCCGCTTCTCAGTGGACGTTTCTGTATTTGTCCCACAGTGTGAACGAGCTGTATGTCGATGACCCAGACAAGGACAGCGGGGGCAAGATTGACGTCAGCCTGAACATCAGTTTACCCAATCTGCACTGTGAACGTGAGTATTCCACACAGCCCTCCCTCCAGCAAGACCCTCCTTTGGGCTAATCCGTGTGCGCAGCAGTGGTGAGAGCTCCGGGCCAGGTCAAGTGAACTCGAAGGGCAAGCTGCAGACGGCATGTGGCATGCGGTTCTCCCTGCTCTTTCTTCGAGGCAGGTGTCATTGAACATGCACGCACTTGGAGCTTTTCTGGCGTAAAAAACACGAGAGACTACTCACAGGGGTTACCCCTGGAGAGCAGCCACGTGGGTGCGGGGAGGTGGGGTGTGTCTCTTAGGTCCTGTTCCTTAGCTGCAGAGCCCAGGGTTCTTGTGCAGGCGATTTATCGAGAGGAGGAAGCTGTCAGGGAGTGAGGGACTCAGGGCAGGGCACGAGGATAAGCAAAGACATGTGTTCAGCTCAAGCCCAAATTCAGCCTGATCTCACACAGGATGCTCTGGGGTGTGAATGACACCATAGCGGCTGTCCCACCCAGTAGTCATGGGACCAGGCTGTTGCTGTCCACATCATCAGCTAATGGCTGCAGGGTGATGTGTATTGAGGGGTCACATAACCTCCCAAGCATCTCAAGGCAAGGAGACCGCCAGTCACCCAAGAGCATTCATCTGCAGACGGCGCAGCTCCGAGCTGTGCGCAGCCAGCGCTAGTGGGAGCTGCCGTGGGCGCGCCGTCCGTGACGGGGCAGGACAGGGCTCCAGCAGCACCTGTGATGGGCAGAGCCAGGAAACTTCCTTTTTACTAAACATCTATTTTGTTTTTGCTTGTTTTAACCAAGAGAATGAATAACTTGTATAAAACAAAACTCATTCACAGTCTGATTCAGAGTTAGATCCCGGCGCCTTAGCTCTCTAAAACTGTGCCCTTGGCTAAGGTGATCTCTGAGCCTCAGTTTCCTCATCTGTAAAATAGGCTTAGTAGCATCTATATAGGCCTGAGGTTGTTGGGACAGTGTGACGAGGTGGTCCCTAGCCTTGTTAGCGAGTGGGCCGCGCATCTTCTCCTGGGTGGGAGTTCCCGCCGTCACTCTGCCCAGCCTGGCACGGACCCTTCTGCGGGCTCTTCTGTCCCCTCCACCCGCCACCGCCCCTGTTCTGTTAAAGGGCACAGCCGAGGGCAGGACACTGAGCGGGTCTCCAGCCAGGGAGAGGGAGAGATTTAGCCCTGTTGTTGCTTTTGGCGAGAATTACGTCACAATTCTGAATCCTCAGTGGGCCCCGAGCCAGGGAACCCATTGAAATAGGTCTGTTTTATTTTTTATTTATTTTCTTTTCTCTTTCACTTAGAAAAATAATTCATCTGGCAGCTTCTCATTCAGGAGTTGATTGTGTCTCTGCAGCAAGGAAATTCTTAGTCAGAACAGAGGACTGGGAGGGGAGGCACGTGGTTGTAGGAGGGGCCAGGTGACCTCGGGCCCCCGCCTGTGCCGTCCCCTCTGCCCCACACCCCGCCGGACACTGTTGCGTCTTCGGGGCTATAACCTGAACCCCCTGGCCAGAGCCCAGCATCCTGGTGTTATTTTAAAAGAACTTCAAGTTCTTTTGAAAGTGTGTGCTCATCATTGTACCTCTGGAAAATCCAGAGAAGCAGAGAGAAGAAATCACCCATCATTTCACCACCCGATGACAGTGTTGGTTGACTTTTTGACATCATTCTGTCCAGCTGGCCCTCCTTTCTGTGCATTTCTGAACATGGCTGAGATCACGCTGCATGTACGATCTCATATCCTGCTTTTAAAAATAATGTTCTTAATTACACAGCTAATACAGGAACACTCTATTTTTAAAAAGACACACATTCAAAACTATAAAAATATATTTAAGAAGTTAAAAAAAAAAAAGGAAAAGTGCTCCTCCCCTGCTCCCGGCACGTCATCCTCCCAAAGGAAGCCTCTGCTGGCAGCTGGGGGCCTTCTCCCCACCCCTGCATGTGTGTGTGTGTGTGTGTGTGTGTGTCCGTGTCTGTGTCTGCAGACATACATTGTGCTTGGGCTTTTGGTTTTTTTCTTTCTTTTCACATAATTGGGATTCTGTGCTGTGGGACCCTCTGGAGTTTCTCTTTCTTCCAGCTAATATCTTGGAGCTGTTCTTATATTACTCATAATATGAGTAGAATTATAAGAGCTGCCATTTAATCAGTTCCTGTCCCAGGCCAGGCTCCATCCTGCACCCTTCGGCTGTATTGATGCATTGGGGTGCGAGGTGTCCTAGCAGAGTGGCTGGAGGGTGTGGGCTCTGGAGCAAGGCCATTTGGATTCCAGTCCAAGCTTTGTTGTTTCTTAACTGTGAGACCCCTGTGCCTTGGTTTCCCCAAATGCAGGCATTATCTTCCCCACAGGAATGTTCAGATGGTGTGCTCTTACTTAAAAGGCACTTATTATAAAAGACAGTCTAGCACATAGTAAGTGCTGTTTTAACTTTCTTTAATTCTCACAACAAGCATGTGTAAAGGAGGAAACTGAGGCACGGAGCAGTTAGGTAACCTGCCTGAGGTCCCAGCGCTAAGTCGCCGCTGCCCTGCTGGGAGCCTCTTCTCCGTTCTTTGTGCCTCTGCAGGTCATCATGGAGGAGGCTGTTCCACTGGCCGTCCCCCTGGCAACAGGCAGTTGGCTTGCTTCCAGTTGTCACAATTTCAAATAAGGTTGCCCAAAGCAGCCTTGCACACACATCTGGACACATGTGTGTGTCTGGAGGACTGGTTCCCAGGGTTGGAACTGCTCCGTCAAACAGGGACCTGCTCACGTTTCTTTTAAACTTAACATTATAGTGTTAGCATTTCCCCCACACCACAGACCCAGGGGGGTGGCCTCACATTCCCTTCTGTGGGTGGGCCCTTGCTCACCTCCCCATCCCCACGGAGGAACACAGGGTGGTTCCCTTTTTCCCTTCTAAGGTTGGCTTTCTTTAAAATTGCTTCCAGCTGTTTTTTTCTCTGAATTGCGGCCCCCTTTCTGTTGCTCCTGCCCAGGGAATTCCTGCATTTCCATGGTTTGTGGGCATCCGTTCCCTGCTTGCCACTTGGACCATCTCTGGGCATGCAGTTGGCATTGGTTCGCCCATTTTACTGGTGGGGAAGCTGAGTCACAATGAGGTGACAGGGTCCCGTTGGAATCAAGACCAGAGTTCCTATTTCGTGTACTGAGGAGCCCAGAAAGTGCCCACGCTCCTAGAGGGCGGGGCCTGTCTTTCCTTTCATGTGCCCTGGCGCTGTCCCATGGCATGGAGTACAGGAAGGTGCGAGTGAATGACTGGTGTGGGAGCGAACTGGAGCCTGTTCACCCCATGAACCCAGGGACCGTCTGAGGGACAGTAAGTGCTAACGTTTACCACGCACTTTCCACTTACCGTGCACCGGACCCTGTTCTGAGCACTCTCTGCACCTGTCCACTATTCGATCCCCATAATCCTGCAAGGAGGCTTCCACTGCTACCAGCCCCATTTTATAGAGAAACTGAGGCATCCCGAGGTTAAGTGCCTGAGTCAAGATTGCAGGGATGGTAAGAGACAGAGCCAGGATTCAGACGACGGCGTGCCCCTCGGAGCCCCTACCGTCCAGTGCCTCCCCTTAGCCTCACACTGAGCAGAGTCATCACCCTGCACCCTGTCACCTTTGGATCCCAGACCATGCGCTCCCGGAGGGCCCCGGGCCCGGCCTGTCCATGGAATGGGTGAATGAGGAGGGGCTGGTCCCTACCCCCCCATGTCTTCAGGTCTGTGACTCTCGCCTCCCCTTGGGTCCCGCAGTGGTCGGGCTGGACATTCAGGATGAGATGGGCAGGCATGAGGTGGGCCACATCGACAACTCGATGAAGATCCCTTTGAACAACGGGGCAGGTTGCCGCTTCGAGGGACAGTTCAGCATCAACAAGGTACGGAGACCCCGCCTGGCCCCTCTTACCTGCACCCCGTTCTCTCCATCCCCTTTCTCCCTGAAAACTGGTTGGTGGAGGTGTATGCCCACTCGACCTGACCCCGCTGGAGCCCATGAGCCCATGAGCCAAGTGAGGGTCAGTGTCCAGCCTCCTGGCAACTGCTGCTGAGAATCCCGGCGGGGGTTTCAGGCTCTGTGAGGTTTTAAGCCCTGGATGGCTGGCTTAGGAAGGGGCTACTTTCCTCCCCAGCGGGGGAGACAGCGGACGGTGAGAAGGCCTTCGGATTTGCAGCCCGAGCCCTGGGTTCAAGTCCCAGCTCTACCCACTCTTGGCCAAGAAACGCCCTACAAATGACCTGACCCATCTTGGGGTGAGGGTGTGGTGGTAATAATAATATCATGATACCACCCACGCCACATAGTTGGCGTGAGGATGACATGAGCTAATATACATTCATTCCTTCAAAAAAAAATGTATTGAGAACCTTCTGCGTTCCAGGGTCGGCGATAAGCTCTGGGGCAACGTTCCTGGGCTGGTGGGCTTCCCCCGCAGTGGAGGGAGACAGTCTGCAGACTCGTGTTCCAGTGGTGCCAAGCGCTGGGGTGAGGAATAGAGGGGCAGGGAGAGAGGTGTGTGTGGCAGGTTGGAAAGCACCTCGTCAGCTCTAAAAGACCATTCAAGTATCGCTGTTGTTTTGTGCCCAGACCCAGGAGCTTCAGCTCCTAAGTCACGGATGGGCGTGAGTGCAGTGCGCTTGGGAGGGCCGGGGCAGCACAGTGCAGGGCTTGCTTGGCACGTGCCGGGACTCAGCTCAGCATTGCCACAGTGGGGCTTCTCAATGACCCTGTGAGGTGGCACGTTTTACAGATGAGGATGCTGAGGCCCAGAGAGGTTGGGTGTCTTGCCTGAGGTCACACAGCTGTCCCCATGCCTCACAGCTCCCCTTTCCAGTCCCAGCCAGACTGAATCGCTGGCCATGCCTGGCTTCTGTGTGCCCGTCCTGCATCCTCAGCTCAGAACGCCCCTCTCCTAGTCCCTGACACCTGAACTGGGGATTGCAAACTCACTAGCCACATCCAGCCCCAAGACAAGTTATGTTTGTCCTGTACAACATTTAAACGTATCAGAGCCATTATTAAAAGCTCAGAAGGCAGGGCAAGGTGGCTCATGCCTGTAATCCTAGCACTTTGGGAGGCCAGGGTGGGAGCATTGTTTGAGGCCAGGAGTTCGAGACCAGCCTGAGCAAAAGCAAGACCCCGTCTCTACAAAAAATAGAAAATAGCTGGGTGTGGTGGTGTGCACTTGTAGTCCTAGCTACTCGGGAGGCTGAGGCAGGAGGATCACTTGAGCCCAGGAGTTGGAGGTTGCAGTGAGCTATGATGATGCCACTGCATTCTAGCCCAGGAGACACAGCAAGACCCTATCTCAAAAAGAAAAAAGAAAAAAAAAAAAAGATCAGGAGTCCAGATTTCTGGCTTTTAAAAGTCAGAGGCTGTGGCCACACTGAGCCCATGTTCCCACCAGCGACAATGATCTGGCACCAAGGAGCAACTCTCCTCTTTACACGGGGCGTGTGCTGGGCCCTGTAGTCTTTCAGCAGAGTGAACTTCTTACTTGATAGCTCAGGGCTCCCTTAAGTGCTAAAGCAGAAGGTGCGAGGCCTTCTTGGGGCCTCAGCCGGAACTGGGAGGATTCTGCCACGTTGTATGGGTTAAAGTGAGTCTTGTGCCGGCCCAGGTTCGGGTGTTGAGAGTCATGGTTCACTAGGGCGCTCTTTGTATTAATCCGTTAGCTACACAGGGCACTTGGATTTTATGGTGGCTGCGATGGGAAGCAATGTGTTAAGCAGATTTATGCTTCAGGACTGTACTATCCAATAGGTAGCCACTAGCCACATAAGGCTACTTAAATTTAAATTAATTAAAATTACATAAAATGTATAGTTCAGTCGCTCAGTCTCTCTAGCCACATTTCAAGTGCTCAAAGCCATGTCATGGCTGGGACCACAGCAGGAGACAGTGCAGATATAGGGCGTTTCCACATTGAGGAAAGTTCTGCTGGACAGCACAGCTTTAGGAAGATCACTCTGGCAGCTGCTTGCAGGTGGGCCAGAGCGGGCCAAGAGCAGAGGTCACAGGCACTGGCTGAGGCAGTGGAATTAGCGAGCTGTGGTCAGACTTGGGATGTAAGATCAATAAGACTTAATGAGGAATGGGATGTAGGGGAAGGCAAGCAGGGATTCAAAGAAACCTCGTAAGTTTTTGTCTTGACAACCAGGTGGTCCCGTTTTCTAGAGGTAGAAGCTTGGAAAAGCGCAGATGACAAGGGAAGTGGTAGGACTGGGCGTCGGTCATTCATCTCTGGTGTCACTGGAGACTCCCACCAGGTGTCCACAGTGTGGTGTTAACCTGGAAGCTGGCTTTGTGTTCCTTTGTGTTTGGGAGAGGGTTCTGGGCTGCAGATGTCGATGTGGTAGTCATCGGTGAGTGGATGGTGGTGGAAGTCACAGGTCTCAGTCAGTGCTACTCAGAGTGGGGCTCCCAGACCAGCAGCATCACCTAGGAGCTTACAGGAATGCAGATTCTTGGGCCCCGCCTGGGACCTACTGAGTCTGTGTTATAACATCCCTCCCGGGTCTTGTTCTGTTGCTCAGGCGGGTCTCGAACTTCTGGGCTCTCGAGGGATCCTCCCACCTCAGCCTCCGAAAGTGCTGGGACCACAGATGTGAGCCACCACACCTGGCCCCCCCGTTCATTTTCTGTCTGGTGGACACTGGTGTACCCAGCCATTCCTGGAGGTCCTGTTGCCACTAAAGTTTAAGGATCACTGGTTTAAGCAAGATTACCTAAAGAGAGAGCGTAGAGCCTTGTTCTAAACCTGGGGTCCACAGACACTCCCAAGGAGTACAGATCGAATTCAAGGGGTCCGTGAACTTGGATGGGGGGCAAAAAATGACGTCTTTATCTTTACTAAGCTCTAACTCCAATGTAGCATTTCCTTCTGTGATGAACATAGGCAGCAAACCACAGTGGTATTATCAGTGCCCTTGACTTTGTCACCCATGGAAGTTGCTGATATTTACGTCACATGGCAATTACTGCAGATGATTTTGAGATACTGTTTACATACATCACTACTTCGAAATTATAGTAGTTATTTAACCCACCACTAGGCCTCGTTATGTGATGCATCAAGAACGCAGCATAGTGATGACGGCACCGTACTCTAGCCCGGGGAACAGAGCAAGACCCTGTCTAAAGAAGAAGGAAGGAAGGAAGGAAGGAAGGGAGGGAGGGGAAGGGAAAGAAAAGAAGAAAGAAAGCAGCATACTTAAATGTGGTTTTTCAGTATTTTAACTACTATTGAAATACGATCTCCTTTGTAATCCTATGTGTTTTACGGATTAAAACACTTTCAGCATTTAAAGCGTAGGTGTCATGAGACTGGCAAAGGGTCGTCCATGGCACCAGAAACGTTAAGAACCTGAGGTCTCAAGAGAAATGCAGTTCGAGGACTGAATTCTGGTGTACCCCACCACCTAGCAGTGGGGAGATGAAGGGGTATAAGAATGAGTAGTCAGACAGGTAGGAGGAGGCAAGGACTGGAATCTGGAACAGGCCGTCTACGTATCAAAGAGGAAGGCGAGGCCAGGGTGGGCCACTGACCTGTGTGGGGCGGAGGATGATCCAGGAGAGCTGGGGCTGCTGCAGGAGCCACGTCCTTGGGAGGGAAGCGACCCAGGCCGCGAGTCGGGGGTTAAAGGCCTTGCAGAGGCAGAGGGGCGGGCGTGGGCGCAGTGCAGGCGGGCGGGTGGGGTTGGTGGTGGGCCCCATACCCTCTCTCTGTCCCCTCCTCCTCCTCCTGGGGAACTGCGCTCACCCACAGGTCCCTGGGGGAAGCCGCCCCTCCCCTCCCCGCCCCGGCCCGCACACTACCTGCTGCGGCCCTCACACCGTTGCCATTGTCTGTTTCCTCCTCTAGACTCGTGTCTCTTGGCCTCCTTTGCCCGTTGCCCCCCTCTCTTTGACTAACTTGCTCAGACTTCATGCTATCGGTGTCTACTGCACGCCTGGCCCCATGCTCGGCACTGGGTGCGGTGCTGAGAGACACAGGCATGGCCCCTGCCCTTGGTGGCCGCGGTCTCTGATGGGCTGACAGACCACACCCGGGTAAACAGGGAAACCTGTAACTTTGACTGAGGGGGGCTGCGGTGGAGAGTGCAGAAGGAGGCCCCCGAGGGAAGGTGACCAGGGAAGGCCTGTCTGGGGGCTGGGGAGGATGAACAGACCCACACGCGCTTCCCCTAACTGTGGGGGCCTCCTGCAGAGAGGCCTCAGTTAAAAAAATAAGTACATCCCAGATGGTGATCAGGAAGGGACCACATTTATTCAGACCTTCCCAGCACCTAGGAAAACAGCCCAGGAGACAGCCCACCGCACACCCACCGCTTGGCTAACATGCCCAAGGCTGCAGTCTGCTCCCCTTGGAATGGGCTGTGTTGGGGCCCCCAGCTGGCTCTGCGTGAACCGGAACTTGCCCTTCGGGGTCAGACCTGTGGTCAAGGATGCTGGCTACAATGCTCACTGGTGGAATGACTGGGAAGTTTAGCTTCTCTGAGCCTCAGTTTCCTCATCTGTAAAATGGGGATAATAATACTGACCTCACAGGTTGTGAGACATGAACAAATTAAAATACATAAAACACTTAATGCAGTAGGGACTAGATAAGCATCGGTGTCTTTCCCCGGCCTGCACCAGTGGGACGTTCCCATGACCTCATCAGCTGGCACCTGCCATCACCTGGGTACAAGTGTGCCTGTAAAAGTACATGGAGGACATCCAAGAAACAGGCCTGCTCTGGTCAGGGGAGGGCCAGGGGTCCTATGAAAGGGTCACACCGGCCCTCCTGTTATGGCCGTCACCTCTTAGGTTCTTACCTGGCCCTTTCCACGTATTAACTCACTTATCCTCACAGCAGCCTTGAGAAAACTGAGGCACAGGAGATTAAGTGCCTGATCAAGGTCACACGGCCAGGACTGAACCCAGGCAACCTGGCACCAGGGCCCTGGCTCTTTACCCATGGCCTGATGTCTGTGGCTGCTTCTCCCGACATCTCAGTTACACGCGCCGTGACCAGCTGTGTGGTGTACCCCAGGCCACAGCCAGGCCACCCTCTGCCCCAAACCCTTGGAGGGAGTGGAGACCCCCCGCCCCCAGCTCATCCACCTTCCCTCGTTAGGCGTCAGTGCCTTTGAGGAGCTGCCCATCAAGGGGCGCAGATAAGGACGCCACCAGTGGCAATGCGCTATGATGGCAAGGTCAGCGGCTGGCGCCCACTCTCTCACGTCCCAGCATCACGCTTAGACCCGTCCTGTGGCTTTCTCATCCGTCCGTCAGGAAGTCGGCCAGCAGCCAGATGTCAGAGTTTCAAGCTACAGCCCTAACCCCCACCTGAGACCACGTGGTGACCTCACTCCATCAGCCAGCCCCGCGGGAGGAGGGCAGGACGGGGTGCGGGGTGTGGGGCCTGGCGGCAGCTATGTGTTTTTGAAATCCGTCAGAGATGCTGACGTAGGTTCCTCAGTCACAGGCTCTAAAAGCGTCGTCTTTCTTTCTTCGGCCCAGCGTGTACCAGCATGAGTCAGCGCCCGCGATGGATTCGGTGTGCAGCGGGAGCGGGTTACTGAGTCACAGCCTGGCGGGCCTGGCGGCAGGTGGCAGATGCCCGGGGGCCAGCTCCTTGACTCACTTAACTCTGGGAGCAGGAGGCCCAGACCCCAGCCCCAATTCTGAACCCTGCCATGGCCCATCTCCGGGAGGCCCCATGTCTCTGCCTGGTGGCTGTCAGCTTCTCACTTCCAGGGCTGGTAGGCAACAGGGACTTTAGTGCTGACTGTATCTTGTGAATATTTTGTAATGAAAATGTATGCAAGTATTATTTATATCGGTGAAAATGAAGTTTAAATTTTTGGAGGCTGGGCGCAGTGGCTCATGCCTAATAATCCTAGCTCTGCAGGAGGATCTCAAAAGCAAGGATTCAAGACCAGCCTGGGCAACATAGCGAGACCCCCATCTCTACACCCCCCCCCCCAATTTTTTTTTTAAACACGATAGGCTGCCTGTGTATGTGCTATTCTCTTTTCCAGAAGGGCGCCCTCCTCTGTTAGCTGTGATGACAAACTTGTTCATCTTACAAACCTGTAATAACTGCCAACTGCTTTACATGCGTCATTTCACTGAATCCTCCCAGTAACCCTGTGTGGTTATTATCCCCATTTTGTGATGGGGAAACTGAGGCACAGAGTGGTTACCGACCTTGCCTAGGGCCCCCCAGCTAGGAAGTGGGGCTGGCTTGGGCCCCCGTCTAGAACTCAGAACCACTGCTGCTCTGCCGTGGGTTCCTGGGTTCCCGAAGCAGGCGATGCCGCCCCTCCAGGGAGCGCTTGCTGAGCTGTTGTTCTTGCTCCGCTCCAGACCCCGTGGGGGGCCCTTTGTACGCCGTCCTGCAGCACGCTCACCCGCAGGCCACGACCATGTCCTGCTCTGCCAGCTTGATACCTCCCTTGTCAGTCTGAAGCTCAGGGCCTGCTGAGGTAGGAATATTCCTGCGGGAAGTCGAGTTTGAAACAGACGCAGTTGCAAAATCAGCAGACTTTGTGGGACGCTGCACAGTGAGCAGGAAGCCGTGTTCCTTCCCCTGGTGCAGCCACCTCACTCACTCTCCTTCCTTGAGCTGCGATAAGACGGCCCCGGAGGTTTTCCAGTGTGGCATTTGGGGGCCTTTGATGAACAGCCCCACGTCCCTCTTGTGCCTCTGTTTGTTTCCCTGTGGCTACCACCACCCAGACCCCTCTGTGGTTTTTGTTTTTTGTTTTGTAGAGACAGAGTCTTGCTCTGTCACCCTGGGTAGAGTACAGTGGCATCATAGCTCACAGCAACCTCAAAATCCTGGACTCAAGTGATCCTCCTGCCTCAGCCTCCCAAGTAGTTGGGACTAAAGGTTCATGCCACCACGCCCAGATAATTTTTCTATTTTTAATAGAGACGGGGTCTCCCTCTTACTCTGGCTGGCGTCGAGCTCCTGAGCTCAAGCAATCGTCCTGCCTTGGCCTCCTAGAGTACTAGGATTACAGGCGCCCTTCTGGTTTTTTAGACACGGCCACATCCTGGGCAGTTTCTGGCCTCTGTGCGTGGCCATGCTGGCACCTCCGCTCGGATGCCTTGCCCTGTCTTCCTGAGCAATGCAGACTGCTTCAGGGCCTTAGCACAAAGGCGTCCTTTCCCCTGGGAAACCCTCCCTGAACATGACCCACACCCTTGACTAAGTGCGACCCCCGCGGTCTGCAAGTTGGTCTGGGCCAGTGTGGATCCTGCAGAACCTCACTGTCTTTTCCAAGTCTGTGTTGCAGCGGGCCAGCACCTCGGCTGGGGACAGCCTCTGGTGCAGTCACCTCCCTAGTCCTGGCGCCTCCTGAAGGACTGGTTCCACGTGCCCATCGGCCTGGAGCTGCTGGGTAAATGGCATCCAGGCATCAGTGGGAAGGGGCAGCATGTCCAAAAGACATGAGCTCAAACTGCATCTCTCCACATGTGACCTTAGCAAGTTTCTTCACTGCTCTGAGCCTCAGTTTCCTTTTCTGTAAAGTGGGAATTATCATGTACCAAAGTAAAAGTCAAAAGATTAAATGTTATTTGTTTGTTCATTCTGTAAGTATTTATTGAGCACCTGCTACGTGCTGGGTCCGGGGAGTGCATCGGGGAACAAAAACATATGAAAGTCCCTGCTGGCGTGGAGCTCACGTTCTGGTAGGAGGAAGCAGACGAGAACTTGGGCCACCATGAGGACGTGGGCTTCGACTCTGAGAGAATAGAAGCCTTGGTGGGTTCTGGGCAGAGGTGTGACAAGATCAGATGCAGGATTTAGAGACATCTCTCTGGTCACTATTGGGGAAGGCCTGGGGTCGGGGGAGGGCAGAAGCTGGGAGCCCAGTGAGGAAGCTGCCACCATTGTCCATCCAGAGGGGACCTTGGACCAGGGAGCAAGAAGGGGTCAGATGCCAGGTGTGTTTTGAAGGTGGAGCTGAAGGGTTTCCTGATGGCTGTGATGTCAGGTGGGAGAAAGTGGGCCTCCCAAGTGACACAGGGGTTTTGGTTTGAGCATCCGGGCAGAGGAGGAAGGACCTTTTGCTGAAACAGGGAGGCCACGAGAGGATCAGTGGAGGCTCTTGATACACGACTGTCATCAGCATCATTCATTCTGTAAATATTCAGCACTTCTCACAGGCGAGGCTCTGCGAGGGTCTTGAGACCCAGGGAAGAACTGAGGCTGTCCTTTGGGGATCCCCCTGTCTGGGGCAACAGGGTAGACTTGGGTAGGTGGTGATCTTGGTTTGGACTCGAGGAAGCCCCACTGGTCTGCAGGCTCCAAGGTCATGCCCCAGCCCACCGTGAGGCCAGCAGCCCAGAATCCACAGGGCTGGAGGGGAAGAGCTGCTGTTGGAGTCCTGGCTTGTGTCAGCCACCAGGGAGGCACTTCATGTGCATTCTTTCAGCAGACAGTCCCAGCCACCCCCCTCGGGTAACTGCCATCAGTGCCCCCATTCTACAGGTGAGGAACCGGGGCTCAGAGAGGTAAACTGCGCACGGTTGGAAATGATACAAGCCGGGATCCAAGCTCGGGACTGGCTGATCCACACGGGGTGAAGCCCCGCACCCCACTCCCTAGGACGGTCAACCAAACAACTAAATCTTGCATTTCTCCCCCAGGTCCCTGGCAACTTCCATGTGTCCACACACAGTGCCACAGCCCAGCCACAGAACCCAGACATGACACATGTCATCCACAAGCTCTCCTTTGGGGACACACTACAGGTGAGCAGGGGACACTTGAGGCGGTGTGGCCAGCGGTGGGCGTGCAGAAGCTGTGTCACCGGTGTCCTCCCTGGGTACAGGGAGGTGCCTTCCTCCGGGGTCACTCCATCCGAGCTCTGCTTCGTCGGCCAGCGCCTCCTTCCTTCCGCGTGCTCGGGTGCAGTCCCGTTGGCGGCGTCCTGGACTTGGGAGCTCAGGCTGAGGCCTGGGGGCCGGAGAGGGGGCGGGACTCACCTTTAACGACAAGTACCGAGTGCAGCCACATAGGTGGGTGGGAACACCGCATTTTGCAGACATGGATGCTGGACCTAGAGAAGCCCTCTGTCCAGGGTCAGAGGACTGAGCGCGTCAGTCCGACCTAGCCCACTGCCCACACGGCCACCTCTGCCCATGCTCAGTGCCCACCCTGCTAAATAGGGGTAACGTGGCAAATGGAATATTTTGAGAAACCTTATCATATTCAAGAGGACTGCCTTTGGCAGTTCCAGCCGACAGTTTCCCACCCGTGGCAGCCGCGCCAGCGGACTCTTCACTTTGAACTTGCAGTGAAGGCCCAAACGCTCCCACGTGCTCTCTGCCAGCTGCGGGTGGGGGCTCCGCTGCTCTCTCTGCTCCAGTCCCACAGCGGTCCTGAAGGTAAATTCTGTCACACCCTGTTGGACAAAGGGGGATCCAGGAGCAGAAGGGGAACATCATTGCTCCGGGCCACGTTGCTGGGATTGGAACCCTGGGGTCCTGCCCCATCCCTGCTCAATGAGATTCCTGATTTCCTGGTTGAGGTTGCTTAGTGGGTACCCCCCAGCATAACGATGTGCACACAGGCCCGCACGCGCCCATAAGCACACACGCGTAGCACCACAACACATACGTGCACTGCTCAGACTCACGCACTCAGCAGACGCACATTCAGAGCTGTGCCCGACATACGCATGCTTGTGTGTGCCCTGAGACTCTTCCCTGCACACGCACACTACCCGCAGACGTGCAGACTCACCTGGGCTGGAGCCTCTCAAATACAGACTCTCTCTCTCTCTCATGTGCGCGTGCGCGCACACACACACACGCATGCACACGCACGCACATATGCCCCCACCCACATGTATGTACCATTGGAAACAAGAATTCCCGACCCTGGTTGAATGCTCTCTGTGTCAAGCGCCATGCTTTATAAGCACAGTCTTCCTTTAGTCTCTTAGCAGCCCAAGAGGGTAGGTACTGTTACTGTCCCATTTTACAGAGAGGGAAACTGAGGAAACCACAGAGAGGCTGCAGTCTGTTGCAGAGCCTGGGTTCGAATCCAGACAGTCCAGCTTCAGACCCCACTGCCGGCACTACCCTCCTTGCACGCGTGCCTGAGCGCACACCCCCGCACACTCGCACTCTGTTTCCTTCGTCCACTCATCATGCTCGCTTGTGTTTTCTTCCCCCTGGGTGCCTGTGCCCAGTCCGAGGCGCCGTCAACACCTTTCTGTTGCTTTGCTGGCCTTGGGGGTTTTCGTCTCGGACACAGAGCTCAGGAGCAGGGGAGGCCTGGCCTCCTGCATACCATGGGCCAGACTCCCTGCCCACATTCTCTGTGAAGCACAGCCCGCCCTGGACTGGGCTCACCCCTGCAGGCAAATTCACATAGGATCTGCTGCCCACACCCTACCCTCTCTCCATCCAAGGGACTGTCATGGGGAGGTTAGGAGCCTGGGTTCCTGGGCCTGCCTTTCTGGGTTCAAATATTGACTCTCCCACTTAGACAAGTTATTTATTCTTGGAAAATTTGCTTTTCTTTCTAGGCCTCAGTTATCTCATCTGTAAAATGGGGACAATAGTAGTACCTGCTTCATAGAATTGTTGTGAAAACAGAATGCATTAATAAAGCTCTTGGAACAATGTTTAATTGGTCATTGCAATTAGCTAGTACCGTTGTTGTTATCCGTGCCCTTGCTCAGTGCCAGGCCCAAAGGATAAAGCATGCTGCTGGCCTGCAAAGGGCTCACACGTCTGTGGAACAGACACGTGGTGGTTACCCCCGCATGGGACAGGGGCCCTCCATTTTGGGCAACGTCTTAGCTGCCTTGGTACCCAGCAACTCGCCAAATCTTTGCAGCAGCCCTGGAAGGTAGGCACCGTGAACCTGGATGCACATAGGTAAACTGAGGTACAGAGTCACATGCCCAAAGTCATGCAGCTCATTCGTGGCACAGCCAGAATTTGATCCCAGTCTGCACCACAGCACACTCCTTGTGCATGGGGGACTTTTGACCTCTTCAGCCTACAGGGCACTTTCCCACCTAGAGAGCAGCGTTGTAGATGATGCCTCTTTTAATCTTTACAAAAACTCCCACAAGGTTGCGCGACAGGATTTATTTTCCCTGATGAGGAAACTGGATCAGAGAGGGTTCATAAATTGTCCAGGGTCACACAGCTTATAAGAAACCCGGTGTGTCTGGCCCTGAGTCTTCCTTTGCTGTGCCTCATATAGTCATGTATTCATCAGACCCTGTGGGAATTCTCTGCTCTGTGCCAGGCCCCGGGGTTACAGCGATGAATAAACAATATAGGGTTCTCACCTCCTAGCGAAGAAGAGAGTAAATATAGATAAACATGGAAATATAGAGCAAGGATCGCTAAAGACAAGAGAAACTCAGGATTCTGGACAGTGGTGTTAGGAAGGGAAGGTAGTCCCCAATCTGGGCTTCCCAGACGAGGTGACCCTTACAGTGACATCTAAGCCAAGCCCTGAAGGGTAAGAGGGATTTGGCCAGGCATGACAGGGAAATGGGTCCAGGCAGGGGGCGTATCAAACATCACCCCTTTCCTAGAGCACCCAACTGGTCATTTTCCTACAATCCCCTTGAGGTTACTTACAGAAAAATAGATCAAAAAGTGTGACTCCAGCATGATGTTCTATATGTGAGATGCCAGAGGCCCAGGGGACAAAGAGTCCTCACGTCCTCAAAGTTGTCTGAAAGGGCTCAGAAGTGTCCACCTGAAGCGGGAGCTGGGGTTTTTATGCGGCAGGAGGCCCATGTTAGATTCAGGAAGGTGGGGACCGACAGGGTCAGCTTGGTGCCTCAGAGCACCCGTCTGCCATGGGGAGGATGGGCCCATGAGGCAAGACTGGAGGCAGGGAGGTGAGGGAAGGGCCCAGACAGAGGCAGGTTAGAGGGGAGAGGAGAAGAGGACAGGCTGAAGAGAAAGGGGGAGCGGTCTCTCATTGCTGTGTTCGGTGGCAAAAACAGCCAGCCAGCCGCAGACCCGAGCTTAGTCACTAGTGCGTGGAAACCTGATCTTGTAAAGATGCACAAAACTTAACTTAGGGCCCACCCACTCATCCGTGCATGGATGTCCATGCAGCCATTCCCCAAACATTTACTGAATACCTACTGCATGCCAGGCCTTGCACATCTTGGTGAGGACAAGCGTGGCCCCCGCCCATGTGGAGCTTCCAGTCTAGAGAGGAAGACACATGTTAAATAATCACACAAGTTATATTTGAGATAAAACTGTGACACACTACCGTGGAAGGGGACATTCTCCCACTCTGGTCCCTGTAACCACTGTCCTCATGGGTTAGAGCCGAAGTGTGCAGATGGTCATGCCCAAGACAGCAGATGTACACACTTTCCTTTCCTTTGGCTTGTTGAGAGGTAAGTGCTCAATAAACATCAGCCAGCTGAGACCAGGATCAGGGCCCAGGTCACCCACCTGCTGCCAGCTGCTCCCAGAGTGGCCTTTTCTGGAGCCTGTGCCCACCTACATCTCTAATGTTTGCTCCTTCCCACCCCTCACTCCCCTTCCTCCCTGGGCCACATGGGCCCGTCTGCTCCTCAGTCTCCAGGCTGAGGCCTTTGCACATGCTGTTGCGTGATTAACTTCTGGCTTTTCTCCAGATCTTGTTGCCAATGTCACTTCCTCCAGGAAGCCCTCCAGGGTGTCTAGCTCAATGGCCCTGTTAACTATGTCCATGGTGGCATGTTCCATGTACTGGGCATGCCTTGTCCTGCCTTAGATGCTCGTTGAGGCTGACCTGATTTCCCATCATCCTCCAAGGCACGGTGGGATGTGGTTTCCAACGCCACTTGACAGCAGCCCCTGGCAGGGGGACATAGCCCGGCCAGCTGCTGTGAGGAGGGATCTCTTCACAGCTGTATGTTCCCCACAGCAGGCAGGCCTAGTGGGAGGCCAGCAGCTCTGGGCACCCCCGTGCCCTGGGTTCCTCTAGGGGCCTTTCTAAGGAGGAGTGTGCTGGGACCCAGACTTGGCCTTTACTTGCGTTTTCTGCGTGGTTTAGTGGAAAGAGCTCAGGCTTGGAGTCAGATAGACCTGAATTCAGAGTTTGGCTAAGCCACTTACAGGCTGGACAAGTTTTGGTGTCTTTCCAAGGCTTAGTTTACTCTTCCGTGAAATGGGCCCAATGGTACATCATTAGGGGGATTAAATGAGATGACACGAAGTGACCAGGACAAAGTAGCACATAGTAGGTGCTCGAGGTGGGAACCAAGCTAGTGCCTACTGTGTGCCAGACCCGTGCTGTCTCTTGCTGCCCACAAGTTCTCCGTAAGACAAACCCTGCTGGCTCCTCCTTTCGCACAGGTGTAAGGTCCCTAGGCCAGGTGGTGCCTGGCGGGTCCCCCCCCAAGCCAGGTCCAGGCCTGGAGGTGGTGGTGTCCTGAGGACCCTCCTCTCTCTGTGCTTCTCCACAGGTGCAGAACGTCCACGGAGCTTTCAACGCGCTCGGGGGAGCAGACAGACTCACCTCCAACCGTACGTATCCCGTGTCCCGGCTGGGAACGGCCTCAGCTCCGAGGTCCCGGGTACAGCAGGCGGGAAGGCAGGAGGGCCGAGGGCACGCCAGGGAGACTGCTCACTCCCATGCGCATAGCTAGCGGTGGGGAGGTGGAATTATCTCCATCTCATGGAGAAGGGAAGAAAAGCAGCTTGTCCCCGGGAAGGTATGTGCCAGCCCTTGGCACGTCATGTGCACTCAGTACCAGCTGTTCTCATTATTGTTGTCATTACTGCCACGTCATTGCTCTTAGTTGAGATAATCGCCCGAGATCCCACAGGGAGCAATGGCAGGACCAGAATGCATGCTGGTTCCAAGTGGCACCGTGAGAACAGGTCTGTAGGTGGCCCAGTCAGGTCGGACCACCTGGCCGCCTCCCCAGCGCCCCCTGCTGCTGGAGCCCCTTCCATGGACAACGGCTCCTCCTCGAGTCTCCTCCCTCGCTCCCTGCCACCTCGGCCCAGATTACAGAGAACGCCACATCTCCACACACACATGTATGTGAGTACACACTCCCCTACACGCCTGCACACACATGGCCTCGGACGTGTGCACAGAACAGGCCTGTGCGGACCGTGTGCCCTGCGTGCCACTGCTAGATCCTGCTGGACAGGTTGCCTGGACTTTTCTTATTTCCTCACCTGAGTTGACCTTTGTCACCTGTATGGCTTTTCTTGTTATCTCCCAAAACACATTTGCTCTCCCACCATCAGGGATCCAAGCAGAAGAAAACATCCCTCCATGACCTGTTCCCCAACAAATTAAATTTTTCGTTTTTCTGTGTCCCTGTGAAATCCCTGTCTGTGAGCAGAAGTCATTTCAGTTTTCCAAGTCATGGACAGCAGTTTACCTTCAGATTTTTGTGCTTGGCATTATTACATAGCCACGGAGGCACAGCTGCCCATCTAGAAGCTCTGGTGTGCTTTACTTAAGGCAGTGTCTGATCACTGAGAATGTCTGCTGTCTCCCGTGTTCCACCACGACGGCAGCGCCCCCGATACGTGTGGTGTTGGCTTCACCTTTCCCAGTTGCCTTCCGGCTGGGCCTGTGCCCATCCATCCTGCCTCCTGCAGCCGACGGGTATACAGCAGCACTTCCTGGCTAATCAATATCACCTCCTTGCTTTAATGCAAATGTCTGCTTGTAGCAGGGCTAGAGGACTGTTCGTATGGTGGGGTGTCATTGTCATTCTTGTGTAAGGCAGTGTGTTGTCCCAAAGTGGCCAGCCACATACGCTTGCAGCTAGGATGGAGCCCTCAGCTGCCTGACATTGGAAGAGGATGGAGCTCAGGAGGCCCAGAGTGTGCGAACAGAGAGGGTGTGTGGACAGAAACCCTTGCCTTCTCTGGCGCTTTCCCTTAGGTGGAAAGAAAACAGTATTAGATCAAGCAAGAGACAGCCGAGGTAGGGCTGGCTCTCGCGTCCTCAGCTCCCAAGCTGGGTCCCCTGCTGGGCCTTTGCCTGTGCACGTCCCTCCATGCCCAAGTCTTGCCACAGGGCTGCTGCTTGTCATTTAGGTCTCCATACAAATGCCGCCACCTCGTGGAGGGGGACCACCCAATGCGAAGTAACCCCCACTCCTAGTGACAAGCCTGCTTTGCTTCCTAGCACGTCCCACTCTCTGAACTTGTCTTGTTCTTTCAGTTCTCTGTTGCTCTGGGCTCAAAGCTAGCACACAGCACTGTGCTTTGCCCACCGCCCTGCCCCCAGGACCCGGCGCGGTGTGTGGGAAGTGCATAGTCCGTGGTAAGAGGCTAGGCAGTCACACCCTGGAGGCTGCTGTGCGGGAGCCCCTGCCAGATGGGGTGCAGCGTGGTCACGAGGACTTTGGACCCCAGGGTCCTGCTCCACTGTTTCCTAGCCCTGTGGCCTTGGGAAAGTCGTTTAACTCCTCTCAGCCTCAGTTTCTGCATCTACAAAGTGGGGAGGATCCTCTCCTCCTTACAGCCTTGCCATGAGGATTTATGAGATGCGTGCAAAGCGTTCAGCACATGGCCTGGCACACGGTGAGCGCTCAGTAAACGTTAGCCATTCTCACTGTCGCCAACAACTACCTCCAGGAACGAGATCCCCTGGGGCAGAATCTAAGGTGAACCTTTCTTACGTGGAATTATGCCCATATTGTGGAACTGAAGTGCATAATTGGTCCTGAAGGAAGGATTGGGATTGAAACCAGCTTGTCCTGTGTATTATGGGCTGCTGGTTTACAGCTGCAGATTCTGGGCCCCACCCCAGTGGTGTAGAGATGAAACAAGGCTGGCTGTGTGCTAATAATTACTACACCTGGGGAAGGTACATGGCAGTTCATTAAAGGATTCCCTGTTTTTTATGTTTGAATGTTTCCCTAATAAGGTGTCGAGAGGGAGCACCGAGGGAATGTGGGCCTGCTTGGACCAGATTGGAGCCAGTGGTCTCTAGGAACGGTCAGCTGGCCAGGGATCCGTACAGGTGGCACTAAGTGCAGCGTCTCCAGTGGGCATCTGGCAAGTTGTATCAAAGGCCTTAAAAGTGGTCATTGCCTTTGAGTCATCCATTCTATTCGTGGGAGAATAAGCTAAGGAAATCATTGAGAGAGGGAACAAAGATCTAGGAAAATAATGTTCATTGTGTCATTGTTTACAAGAGTGAAAATGAGGAGCCACGTCAGTGTCCAGCCACGGGGGGCTGGTGGGGGGCACGGTAACTGCGCACAC
>RJWJ010009873.1:31340-48989 GCA_004363605.1 Indri indri | reverse complement strand
TATTCTCACAGAGCTTAGTTTCATGAAAGAGACAGAAAAAAAAAAAAAACGAAAGCTAGTAGTGAGTATAAAGACAAAGTGCTACAAATGTATATGGAAAAAAATTTTGGTCTTTTGATTTCAAACAAAAATTCATGGAAGAAAAGGTAATCAGAAAAAGAAACTCTAATAGGATGAATGAGATTATGCCACGGTAGACATGATCAAATCAATCAAATCTGGTTTTTGAGAAGAGTAGGGGAAAATGTTTAAAAATTAGTGGCATTTATAAGAAATGGATAGTTTGAGTTGGCACTAATACATGGTTTAAAGAGAAAGCTACTGTGAGATGAAGCTGGAAATTTCAAGTTAGAACCGATATTGGCTTTGAGTTATAAATTTTAAAATTTGGATTTTATTTGTAGATGGCTCATAAATGGAGATTTTTCAGAGAATTGTAGAAAAATACAATTTTCTTTTAAAAAGATGATGATTCTATAAAGCATTTATAAAACAAGGTAAAATTATTGCAAGAGTCTCAAATTTAATCAGGAACATACTGACCAGTACCAGCATTATAAAAAAGAATCTCAAACCTGAACATTAACAGGACTATCTTGAAAAAACAAAAAAAGAGCTAATAATAACCATGAATTTTGAACCGAGGTATAAATGCTTATTTATTAATTTTTATTCAACGAATATTTATCGTGCTTATAAAATGTGCCCAGCATTTTTCTAGTCCCTGGGGATACTAGAGTGAACAAAACAAATAAAAATCCCTGCATTTACAAAGTTTACATACTATTCAGAGAAACAAAAAAATTAACAAGACAAGTAAAACAAAGAATGTTGGGTAGTGACTGTGATGGATAATTTTATGTGTCAACTTAACTGTGTCACAGAATGCCCAGGTTAAACATTATTTCTGGGAAAATCTATGAGGATGTTTCCAGATGAGATTAATATTTGAAGTAGATTGCTCTCCCTACTGTGGATGGGCATCATTCAATCCACTGAAGGCCTCAACAGAACAAAAAGGCAGAGAGATTCACCCCTTTTGCTTCTTGCCTGTCTGCTTAAGCTGGGACATCAGTCTTCTCCTGTGCTTGGACTGGTATTCATACCATTGGCTTCCCTCGTTCTCAGGCCTCTGGGCTTGGAATGGAATTACACCATCAGCTTTTCCTTGATCTCCAACCTGCAGCTGGCAGATCATGGCTTTTTAGCCTCCCTAATCATGACAGCCAATTCCTTCTCTGTGTGTGTGTGTGTGTGTGTGTGTGTGTGTGTGTGTGTGTGTGTGTATGTATATTTCCTGTTGGTTCTGTTTCTCTGGAGAACCGTGACTAATACAGAGATAGAGAAATGTTAAGGCAAAATAATAAGGCAGAAAAGTGGACTAGGAAGAGGATGGTGTGAAATATTTGACAGTGGCCAAGAAAAGACTCACTAAGTAAATAATAATTGGATAAGAGCTAAAGGATGAAAGAGAGTAATGCATGAAGTTAACAGGGGAAAGTTTTATTTCTTATGCCAAAACTCCCAGGGAGGAGGCAGGCTGGTAGATACACAGCACGTGTCTTTCAGAAACCTTCGGGAGGCCAGTGGTCTGTAGAAAGGATATTATGCGGGACAGCGGTAGGTAACAAAGTCCGAGAGGGAACAGAAGCAGATCATACAGGGCATCTTGTCAAGGGACTTTGTATTTTCTCTGAAGGAGATGGGGGCCATCAGAGCTTTCTGAGTAGAGTAGTGATATGATCTGACTTATATTTTAACAGAATTGTTCTGGCAGATAAATGGAAAGAAACAGTGAAAGCAGGCAAGCCAAGTTAGGTTTTGTGGCAAATGACAGAAAACGCAATGATGGCTTAGGCCAAGACTGAAACAACAGAGGTTATGAGAAGTAGCAAGATCATTTAATAACACGGGTATATTATGCACTGGTCAGATGAACAGCCTCTAGAGTTCAACTGCATGGGTTTGCAATTCCTGTCCTGTCACTTGATACATGCAAGACTATGATCTTTTTTGCCTTTAATAATTGTCCACTTCAGTGTTTTCTGTAAAAAAAAAAAGAAATACTAATGGTAACTAATTAAATGACTTAATAACTATAGAGCATCTAGAACCATATTAGAAAGTTTGGAAGCACTAAGGATTAGCAAAAGGAGAAGAAAAGAGACGTCAGGCTTTGCTAATGAATCAAATGTTAAGGGCGAAAAGAAGACAGGAGTTAGATGCCTAAGTGAGAGACCAAAAGTACCAAGCTTTTCTATATTGAAAAAGGAAGGCAGACCTAGGAGGAAAACACTTTAGTGAGAATATAAGGAGCTCAGTTTTGGACTTTCAATGCCTTGGACACCATTGAGAAATCTCTGTGAAAGGAAGGAGTGGGCCACTGAAGGTCTGGGTTGGTAGAAAATATTTGTAAACCCCATATGTAATAAAAGCTTAAAATCCAAAATTTATGAGGAATTCATGAAACTCAGTAGCAAAAAAAAAACCCAATAATGATCCAATTAAAAATGGGTAAAGAATCTGAATAGACAGAACCAAAAATATCTTAGAACTGATAAACAAATTCAGTAAAGTTGTAGGATACAAAATCAACATACAAAAATCAGTAATATTTCTATATACAAACAACGATCTAGCTGAAAAAGAAATTAAGTAGGCAATCCCATTTACAACAGCTACAAAACACCTAGGAATAAAGTTGGCCGAGGAGATAAAGGATCTATATAAAGAAAACTACAAAACACTGATGAAAGAAATTGAAGAGGATACAAACAAATAGGAAAACATTCCATGCTCATGGATCGGAAGAATTAATATTTTTGAAATGACCATACTACCCAAAGCAATCTACAAATTCGATTCAGTCCCTATCAAAATACCAAGGTCATTCTTCACAGATATAGAAAAAACAATTCTAAAATTTGAATGGAACCACAAAAGACCCCAAATAGACAAAGCAATCTTGAGCAAAAAGAGCAAAGATGGAGGTACCATACTGCCAGGCTTCAAAATATACTACAGAGCTGTAGTAATCAAAAAAGCATGGTACTGGCATAAAAAGAGAAATATAGACAAATGGAACAGAATAGAGAATCCAGATATTAATCCATGTATCTACAGTCAGCTGATTTTTGACAAAGGCAACAACAACACACATTGGAGAAAGGACAGTCTCTTGAATAATGGTGCTGAGACACCTCTATAAATGCGATATTTCTTTTGGTTTGCTATTTTTTCTAGATCGGGGCAGTTCTAGCATATTCCACATGGTTACTCCTACCAAAATAGTTCTCACTCTGCAGGTAAAGAAACCAATATGTGGATTCTGCCAGTTGCTGAGTACGTGTATTCCAATTATACATTTTAGAGCTGGGGAGGTAATCACAGAATGGGTTTGGGGACACACTGGACTCACAATTAGATGGATCTGAGCTAAAATTCCTTTGATCACCTGACCTCCATAACCCTCTACTCTGAGTAATGAACCACTGTGTCATTTGCATCTCCTGGAATTAGTGCCAATCCAATGCCTAAAAAGATATGAATGTTTCCTTTTACATAATTCGTAATAAACCTGTTCAAAAAAAGTTACATTTCCCTTCTGAGAAGGCTGAAGAAAATATCAATGGTATAAATTTTCAGCAGTATAGCTAGGTTTTTCCTCAAGGTGATCTCATAACCCCTTCATTCAAAGAGTTCTGGGTCTGAAAACAGGCTCAAGTCTAGAAATTGACTGAGAGGGGCATGGTTCTCTGTTTTGGTAATCCAATTAAACTTCCGTCCACTCGACCTAGAGCTCTTCCATTACACAGATCAAGTAAGAATTTTATATATTGTCCATTTTTTTTCCTCTAGGGAACCCATAATCAGCTAGTCTATGTCATAGGTTTCTGCAAGGTAGACTACTCTGCTTACTGCTCTGAGTCTGCTATCCTTTATGGCAACCTTGTTCTCCTTGTCTTCGGTGATTAAATTTATCCCCTGTCACCTTGGGATCCAATTATACCTTCCTCTACACTATATCCAGGAAGTTCTTGCATTTTTACTTCATTTAGTATAAGCCACTGTTTTGTGAGCCTCCAGCTAATTGGAATTGCACTACCAGAGTGGCTAGCAAACCCACCCTAACAGGAAATGAAGAGGAGGTGGGTGTGGGTGTTTACAGTGTGTCTTTCATGGGATACATTTTTAGCTGATGGAGACCCTAGTGCCCATTCATTTGATCCATGACCAGGGAGTCCTTCATATGGGAAACTCGTTCATACTAGCAGACATTTTGTGGCTATTGTCTGATATGTATTCAGTTATGTCTGCCTGACCGTTGCTCTGGCACCGGGAGCCTGACCTTGTGATCTCCCCAGTGTCCTGAGGAAAATCCAGCCTGGGAAAGCCTCTGGTTTTTCAGATGGACCATGTAAATTCACTACACTACCATTCTAGGAAACGAGTTCAAAAATGTTTACTTACAGGTGCTGGGCAAGGAGGGGATAATGAGTCGGAAAGGCAGTCCTCTGTCTCTGGATTAAAGGAGGCAGGAATGAAGAGTCTGGCAGAGAGAGAGAGAGAGAGAGAAGCATGTGGCAACTGGCAGTACATATAAGGGAATAAATAGCACAGGGGTCATTTTAAGTTTGCAGGTAAATGCCAGAATTGTCCATTTAAAGAAAGCTTTGGGAAATAAGAAAGCCCAGTCTGCTAGGCAGGAGAGATGCCTGTAAGTTCTTATTTGTGGCCACTGTCTTGATCCATTTGGATGTGGTATAGAATGGGAAAATGTGTTAACTGAGCTCTACTCTGGGATGAGAAAGATGAACTCATATTCAAAATGGATGCTGAGGCAACTTACAATTATAAGGATTCACTATAGCCACCTTTAGGCCATGTTTCAGCCAAGCAACCAAACTATTAGAGCCCTTTCTAACCCTTCAAGCTGCAAAATTGAATCCAGATCCTCTGCTTAGTTGACCCATGTCAATAAATTTGGCCCGACTCAACTTTATGTTTCTTCCACCATTATCCTTCACTCTCATATGTCACACTTTTTACCTCACCCAAAGGAAAACCAGCAGTTCCTTGAAAGGAAACTACCTCAAGGGAGTCTATTACAATTTCTCCAGGCAAACTGAGGGTAACCTCTTCAGGTAGGAGTGGTGGTAGGGTTTCTACTACTGGAAAGGATGATTCTGACTACATGTCCCCATTACAACTTTCAGGATCCCATTCCTTTCCAGCCGTGCTCTCAGCTTAGCAGAAGACACCTGTTGAGACTCGAGAATTCAATTTGTTTTGTGATCCATGTACTCTCAGGATGAGAGTCTGTTTTTCAGTTTCCATCCCATAGCTACAGGAAATAGGGTTTCTTTCAGAGAAGGCACAGAAGCTCTCAGATCATTTATCCAGATCTTGAGCTGGGATTTTGATGTGATTATCCTTTTTTCTTCTAATTTCTTCAGTGCAGTTAGGAGCAACCACCCAATCTAATTATACTAATTACTTTAACTAAAATGTTCTAAGGTGTAAAACATATGGTAACCCAGAATCTTGCCTTCATATATGTGTGTGTGTGTGTATTTTTGATTAGGAGAATCCAATGGTAATATTCTGCTCATTTTTATTATGGCATCTCACCATGGGCTCCTACTGTCCTCTTTATCACTGGAAATAGAGTCATTTGTGCCTCTAAATCTAATCAGATTAGTGAACAAGTTCCAGAAAACCCAGAACCAATTCACAAAACTTATCCTTAATACTGTATTCCTCTAGAACCACTTTTGGTATCAAAATTTATATTATTTTCCTGTGGCTGCTGTAACTAATTAACATAGAAAGAGTGGCTTCAAAGAAGAAAACTTTATTATCTCACAGTTCTGGAGGCCAAAATCTGAACTCAAGGTGTTATTAGGGCCACGTTCCTTCTGGAATTCTTTGCCTTTTATAGCTTCTTGCTGCTTTTGATTTCCTTGGCTCACGGCCACATCTCTTTCTGTTCCATTTTTATGTTGTTTTCTCCTCTGTTTATGCATAAAATCTCACTCTTCCACACTCTCACTTGTGAGGGCATGTAGAGCTACCTTCACAATCCACAGACTAAGCCATATCTTTTGCCATATAAGAAAATCTTCACTATTTTACCATATATGATAATATTTATAGGTCCAGGGATTAGGACAGGACACAAATTCTGTCCTAATTGGGGGGAGGGGGGGGTGGTCACAATTTAGTCCACTAAATTCATATTATTTATAAGATTCTGCACTAGTGAAAAATCACCCTGTTTTGTTTAAAGCTTGGCTTTCTGGTTTGCTTTAGTATTTGATTTAAAAAAAGTACCTATCTTCATTATTTCTTTTTCTGATGTTACAAAACTATTTTCATATTATATTTTTCTATTGTATTTTAAAGGACTATTGATAGTATAGAAAACACAGTTAGCTTTGTAGGTTGACCTTGCATGCAAGAAACTTATTAAATTTTCTCATAGTTCTGGAAGTGTCTCCTGATTAATGGGTTTTCTACAAAGATAATAATATCATCTTCAAATAATACTGCTTTGATTTTCCCCTACTAATTCTTATAACTATTATATCTTTGCATTTTAATAATCTTGTTGGTTATGAATTTTAATCCTATGCTTATGAGTAATTACAATAATGAGTTTTAAGACGTCGGTGATAATCTTGGCACTGCGAATATGTTTTTAGTTTTCCATGGTGGAAAGTGAAGCCAGATTTCTTCTACTCTGCCATTTTGGTAACATCACCTAATATTAATTTTTAATGTACAGACTTGGTCAAGATACGAAAGTTTCTTTCTATTACTTACATCCTGGTTTCAAGCATATTAATCATGTTATTCTAATTTTGTATATATATTGCCTTTATATTATGTGATTGGCATATCTGTTTGTGAGAGGTAAATTTAAAATGTCCAGCTACAATAGTTTATTTGTTCTTTTTCCTCTCTATTTTAATTGTTCTTTATAAAATTGAGGTTTATATATAAGATTGGAGGTTTTAAATTTTTTATAACTTCTTAATCTATTTTCCATTTGTAAGTATTTAAATTCCTACTACTCCTAATATCATTTGACATTAAAATTTCCATATTCCCTTATTTGAGAGTTCCTATTTGCCTGTAGTATCTAGCTCTAATAGTTCAGATTCAGAACGTTATATCATTTTATTTCAGTGAATTTCTTACAGACAAGATATTACTAGATTTTTTTTCCCCCTTATGTAATATCTCCTCAGATAGATGGAGTTACCCATATAGTGATCTGAATGGTGGCCCCCAAAAGATGTGACCTATCCTTAATCCCAGGACCTGTGAATATTACCCCTTTATATGAAAAGAGTGAATATTACTTTGCATGGCCAAAAATGTGATTAAATTAAGGCTCTTGAAAAAGGAGTTTATCCTGATTTATCCAGGTGGGCCCATAAATGCAATTATATGTACCCTTATAAGAAAGAGCCTGTGGGAGTTTGGGGACAGACACATAGAGAAGACAAAAAGAAGAGGAAAAGGTAATGTTACCATGGAGGCAGAGATTGAAGTGCTGTCACTACAAGTTAATGAATGCCTGGATCCACCAGAAGCAGGGAGAGGAAAGGAACAGATTCTTCCCTAGGACCTTTGGAGGGAATATGATCCTGCTGACACCTTGATTTTAGAGTTCAAGTCTCCATAATTGTGAGAGGATAAATTTCTGTTGTTTTGCCAAAGTCGTGGTAATTTATGGCAGTCCTCTGAAACTAATATACCCCATGGGCATTTATTATAATTATTCTTGTGTTACTGTTAATTTCTGCCCTCTTAGATTTTTTTATCAAAACTTTTTCTGATTCTCTCTTATTGTTTAATTAAATGGATCTACTTTATTCTACTTGATTGAAATTTAAAAATCATTAAAATTCTCTGTGCCTAAGGTTTCTCAAATCTTAAGCTGTAAAAATAATGCCTGACTTGCCTTCCTCATAGCTTAGTTGTGAAGATTAAATGGGTTGCTTGGCCCAAATCACTTGGGTCTTCCCTACATGGCCCCACTCCCTAAATACATTTAAAACTTAGCTTAAGGCTTTGGATAACATAGGCTTACATATTAGATATAAAGATATTTAATATAAAAATACCTTTTTCTGAGATTAATTTTTATGAAAACTCAGTCCTGTCATATGAGAAATAACTGGGATATATATGAAATGCATGTATAAGAGCAAAAGTTAATATAGTAAAGTAGGCATGGAAGCTTAAAATGCAGTACAGATATAGTAATCATAGTAAGCCAATATTATATAAATAAATATGATAAAATAGCAGTTATAATTATTTATCATATTCCAATGAACAAAAACATGTTATAAACACAAAAACTAGCCACAAACCTCAATAACCAACACCGAATGGAAACCTCATCAACAATGAGTAAAATTATATTCTACCTACCAACACCAATTTTAGAAAAGCCTTAAAGTTATTGAAGATGACAATTATAATTATACTTTTATTTTTCAAATAAAATTATTACATGGCATTTGGATGAATAATGAGGAAACATTAAAGAGTATATGGTTTAATGGTTGGAATGTGTCAGAAAATTATTTTATTCTTACTGGTTTTATTTTTCTTCTGTTATACAGAACAATATAATTAAACAATAAAAACCATAAAAAGCATATTTTATAGTGGTATAAAATTTTTTGGAATTTGAAATAATTGAACATATGTAGGGTAAATGTTTTAACTCTAAGTAGATAAAAGCTTCATAGAAATATAAGTGCTAAATTATTTGAAAACTATTAAACTTAAATTAAAATGCTTATCATATCAAAAAGGGATGAGAAAATATGTTTACATTTATACTTGTCAGTGGAATTAAAATGCTTACACCTTAAAATGGTACACCTTGAACACAACTTCATAAGCATTCATTGAGTTTTCTAATGAATATAGAAGTTTCAAATTAATCTACAAACACAGGTGAGCTAGCTAGAGAGAATATGCCTGGGGATGTATTTCCAAGAAGTACTAACATGAGTTTTAAGAGAAGGCTTTATGCTCTTAAACTACATGTTTCTCAGGCTGAAATGTGCAAAGAGCGAGAGATGGACACACTCTTTGCACATTTCAGCCTGAGAAACATGTAGTTTAAGAGCCATATGTGTATTACTAAATATTCACATTTTTGATACTTGTAAACATTTATTTATTAAAGTGGGCTCTATGCTGTTCTGATTTGTTCTCATTAATATAACTAATACTTACAATAAACCTGTAAGTTATATACTGTCATCATCCACATTTTACAAAAGAGGAAACAGTGGCAGAAAGAAGTTAAATAGCAGAGCCGAAGCCACACTACTAATCGTGGTTGTAGCCCAGATTAAAACTTTGGTACTTTGATTCTAGAACCCACCCACCCTCTTCACCATTTTGTGAGACTGCTTCTGAAGAGTCATAACCATTAGAGTCTGTTCTCCATAAAAACTGAAATAAAGACAATATGTGTCCTCTAATCACTCATCATTTTTATCATACTCCTCTGCTCCCCAATCTCTAAGTAGCTCTGAGGTTGCTGCTTTTTTAATTACTCCCAGGATAATAATTTATAAGAGAATAGATCACATATTTGCTACATTTGCGTTTTAATAATTATAACAGGATACAGCCACAGATGCAAAGGAATTGATCTTAAATTGTTAAATTTAATATAATGTGAGGGAGCTGGGGAGTTGGCAGGGGCATAACTGAAAGCAGGAAATCCTGTTTAGTTCACCTTATGCTGCACCACAGTGATATTTAATGTTTTCATCTACTCATGTTATTTGGCTAGCCTTAAAAATACAATATTCTCACACATTTTAATGGCCATTTAAATGCATAATTTAACTTAATCTTCCTGAAATTTTTGGAAAAGAAATAAGTTGTATTTAACCAATGTGTAAAATGACAACACCTTTGAAGTGGAACCCTACCGAGACTTGACATGACCAAATGCCATTTTGCAATTGTCCACAAAATAATGTTTGCTAAGATTCTTGTCCAAATTCAGCATTTGAATATGCCACCCTCATCCTTGAAATATGCTGTGCTCTGACAGATGGAGACACAGCAGCTATCACACAGAAAGGCTTTTCAAATGAGGTGCGTGTACCCTGAAAGCCCAAACAGCTGCAGTGTGGACAACCAAAGGCTTGTGACCTTTGCTATAGGAGAAAAGTGTCTATAGACTCTTAGGCTCATTATTTCACACACAGAGCCAGTTAGATTAAAGTTTCCTAGAATGGAAATACCAGTTTCCAACACAAAGTCACTTTTTCTGTGGCAAAGATGTGCTATTTCTTTTTCTCTGAGAGTCATTTTACTTCTATGTAATAAAATTCAGAGCCACAGTGTATCTTTAGAAATAGGAATGGAAGATCCAGGTTATAAAATCACATTTTTCAATAACTTCCAGGTCAGGCAGTAATGAGGGAAATTGGCACCTCCATAAAAATAATTTTACTTCACTTATTCTAAATCTAAGACCACGATAAAAATACTATGATTCTTTTCAAATATATATATGTACATGTATATTTTATATGGACATTTTACCTTATTTTCTAACTTCCATTGTTTTTAAATGTATATCGAATCTATTTTCAAATATATATTTTACTGTTTCCCTCCTTTTTACAAATTGGGTACTTGAATTGCTTCCCATATGAATATTATACGTTTGTTTGTTTATGAGTCCTAGGGCTTCTCTCCCTTCTGTATCCCAAAATACTTCTTGAAACATTTGAGGGGAAAAGTTTCATCCTGGATTATACCCATGTATAAAAGAGAATTTATAAGCCACATTTAAAAACACATTTTCTGACTTTAGAGATTCCCCTCATTTCCTTCTGCATTTAACTTATTTTTAAAAAATGGCAGGCTGAGCGTGGTGGCTCACGCCTGTAATCCTAGCACTCTGGGAGGCCGAGGCAGGTGGATCACTCAAGGTCAGGAGTTTGAGACCAGCCTGAGCAAGAGCAAGACCCTGTCTCTACTAAAAAATAGAAAGAAATGACCTAGACAACTGAAATATATATATATATATATATATATATATATATATATATATATATATATATAAAATTAGCCAGGCATGGTGGCGCATGCCTGTAGTCCCAGCTACTTGGGAGGCTGAGGCAGGAGGATCACTTGAGCCCAGGAGTTTGAGGTTGCTGTGAGCTAGGCTGACGCCACGGCACTCTAGCCCGGGCAACAGAGCAAGACTCTGTCTCAAAAAAAATAAATAAACAAATAAATAAATAAATGGCAAACATCATATATCAAAATAATAATCCTAATATGTGATGTTATTTTCAAAATAGAAGAAGCTGAAAAAGAGATATCCAGTTCTCTTTTTCTTAGATCTACATTGAAATACCAAAAGCAATTTCTGCAGCAAGCAAGGAAATTCCCATCCAACCACAGAAATAGAAGGAAAGCCCCATCTCACGTGGCAGAATTTGTATGCTAGAAAGGGAAATGATAGCAGATTAAAAGAAAGTGCTGAGAGAGGGCTCACATCCCCCCTCACAAGTGCCACTGAGGAATCATGGCAAATGAATGGAGAAAAGGGAAACATTTTGTACAACTCTACTATTATTATCACTTATCTTAGAATTCTACACAAACCCCTGACTTGGAAGAAAAAGCCCAGGGAGATGGTAGGGAGGAAACAGATCTCTTGGAATCTTGGCATTCAAAACCAGTTATTCTGGAGCCTAGGTTTTGTGTGGTGATTATATTGTGCAGGAAGCTGGTAGAGGTTGTCCAGAGCTATTCCTTGATGCAGTGAGACCTTGCTGTATTAGAAAGTAAAATCAGGAAGGAGCCCGGACACAGCCAGAAGTGAAGAGGCTAGGCAAAGGGTGGTAGACCATCTAGCTAAGTCTCCTGGCTCTTTCACTTTACGTGGCAGAAATAAAGATGTTTTTTCCCCTGTTTGGAAAGCTCATGGCCCTAAGCCATTCTATGCAATGTTTAATTTACAACAAATAAATCATGCAGTTTAAAGTCTACGTCTACATTTCTGAGAGCAACCAGGTAGAAAGGGGGAGGTCCAGAGAAGATATACCCATCATATTTATGAGTTATAATCACATCTGAAAAGTGTGTTCTTTGTTTAAACATGAATAAGAAGCAACAGCGAAGGAAAGTGGAACTAGTAAATCCGTGAGAGTATAGTATCAAGGAAGCTAAGGAAAGAGAGTTTTCCAAGAGGAAAACTTTTCTTAAAAATAGTCATCAACTCATTCAAATCTAGGAAGAATATGAAGATTAAAAACTTTTTGGGGGGGGGGGATTTAAGAGATTCAGATCTATAGTGAATTTCATGAGAGTGATTATAGTGGAGTAATGGGGGCAGAAACTAGATTAGATAAGGTTGAAAAGTTTGTGGAAGGTGTGTGGTTGGCTGAATAATGTCTCTCATTAAACCTGTTCAAGTCCTGGTCTCAGGAATCTATGAACATGTTACTTCACATGATGAAAGGTACTTTACCCATGTGATAGTTAAGATCATGCGATGGGAAGATTATCCTGGATTATTCTTGTGTGTTAACCCTAAGTAATCATCTTAGAAAAGTGAGGTTTATAGGGGTCACAGAGAAGGAAATGTAATGAAGCAAGGGCAGAGAGACACTTTGTTGCTGACTTTAAAGACCGTGAAGGGGCCAAAAGCTCAGGAATGCAGGCAACCTCTAGAAGCTGGAGAAGTGAAAGAAACAGATTCTCCTCTAGGACCTCCAGAAGGTGTATGAGCCTGCCAACACCTTGGTTTTAGCCCAGCAAACGTCATTTTGGAATTCTGACCTTCAGAACTGTAAGATAATAAACCTGTAGAGTTTTAAGCCATTACATTTTGATAATTTGTTACAACAGCAATAAAAAATGAATGCTACATGGAAAAAGGGAGACAGATAATATAGATTATTGTACTGAAAAATACAAGACTGATATGAGAGGGTAATATGTGTGTAATGAAGGGCTTTTATATTTTAATAGATTAGACTTGGTTGTAATTCATCATGCACTGATGGTTTCAGAAGGTCGTGTTGACTATACAGGAGACAGAAAGTATAATCAATAGCCTACATTCCTAAGTCATGAAGGAATAAGATTCAAAGAGAAAATTGGCTTTTAAAAGGAGAAATGGCTTCTTTACTATTGCAGTGTGGAAGCTGAGCTGCTTCCAATGCTTAAACCTTCTTCAGGTGCAACCTATACTCAAGCAAAGTGAGAAATGCAACGTGCAAAACAGTGTCTATCAAATCTCCCTCTTTATCTTCTAATGAGCATTGAATATTGAATCATTCACATATGATGAATGTAAGCAAACAAGCATCATGGCTATGTTCAAGGAAAGAAGGAGGAAAAATAAAGTTTTCTACTCACAGGTTTTGCGCTCTAATGGGGAAAAAAAAAGCCTCAATATTCTTCCTTGATGTCTAATTGATTAGAATTATGTCATGTGAATTAGTTTAGAGCAGTCATTGGCAGAAAGGAATGAGTTATGAATAAGTGCCATAGAAAAACAGAAGGGGCATAGCTTCCCTGAGATTAGAGATTCCTACCAGACAGAAATTTAGTGTTTTAATATCAGAGAAAAAGGAAATACCTGGTGGGTGGGCAGTAATATGTATGTGTGCATGTTTATGAATGCATATGCATAAAATTACATATAAAATATATGCATGTATAAAAATCAATTTAAATTTTTTTAAGTAGAATAGTTATTTCTGTGAGTGCACTTTAGTAAAAAAAAAAAAAAAAAGAAAGAAAGAAATCTTTTTCACCTATGCTTTAGAATAACAACCAAGGAAGAACATAAGTAATCTGCTCAGTTATATATAGTCATAAAAATGAAACTAAAACTACCAAATTCATCTCCCACTTACTTCTCAAAGTGTAAGGCTCTCAATTAGTGGTAAATCCACCATATGTTTATATCCTTCAATTGAGCTTAACTCCTATTGTGTCAAATTTATACAAATAAATTTAATTTCAAATTTACAGACCATATGTTGAGTTAAACTTGGAATCTCCCAGGAGTCCTACAATAAGATAAATATTCAAATTGGTGAAGTAAATTTTTGCAACACAATCCTTACTTCCCCTTATTGTATATCCAACCATTTTTATCCAAGCTGCAGTGCATAAAATACGTATCATATCGTTCTAGCCCTGCCAGTCACATTGCTCTAATGAATACAGAAAATCTAATGTGAATTGTACCTCAGCTAAAATCTTCACTCCACGAAGAGTTTCTCAAAGTACCCTATCAGGATTCAGTGGTACAAAACTTCACAATATAAAATGAAATACTAAAATAAAGTCACTTCCTGAAGAAATAGTGCTTTACCCTCATTTGGTGTATCATCTCTTTTAGAGAAGAAAGTAAAATAAGTAATTATCTTGAATGAGTGAGCAGACTTCTCCTATTTCAGGAATTATGTTGGTGACCTCAGATTGCCTATGTTGTACACAAATAAATGAGCTAAGTTCTTCCTTGTGGGAAGGAGTTGGGAACATAATAAGAAAAGGCCAAGTGAGGTCTAGGGTAGAGAGGAATGGGGATAGAAGCAAAGAAAAAAGCCCTCTTTGGGGCTTGCTCAAGAAGATCAGCTTTTAAAAATCAGATAACAGTTTCTGATGAAAATCATATATCTCCTTGAATATGGAAGCTGTTGGAGTTGCTAGGAGAACACACTTGTTTTATTGTTTTTGAAAGAACATAGAAAGTATCTGTATAAAATCTTTTTACAGCAAGTCCAAGCTGCAGGCAAACAGGTCTGTTCTAATAGTAATATGGTTCTGGAAGTTTCTGGGAGATAAAGAGATCGTGGTAACCTCTGACAAATCTCCAATATGGTAATCACAGAGCTCCCCCCTAGGGCTTTGAAATAAGGTCATTTCCTCTTCAGGAAACAACTACTATTCTATGTTAGAAAAACATCCCCATCCTTGCTGCTGGGCCCTGACAGAAACTGGATTCTTGATCATGAATGACTAAGGGACTATGAGATCCAAACTGCCCTTTCGGACCCTGGCATTATTGATCCTATAAATCTAAAAACAAACAAACAAACAAACAAAAACAAGGGTAGGAGAGCATCAGACTGTTCTTGCCAAAAGGGTAATCTATGTTTCCTACTAACTATTTGTATTTCCCCTCTTCCTGCCTATTTTTATTTGTTTGTGTTTTCCCTTTTTATCATATAAAAGAATACTGATGGTAGCTAGTGTTAATCTAGGTTTTGGGTAGAACCTAGACTATTTGGGTAATGATGTGAATAACTAATGAACAGAGGAAGAATAGTGTATCCTGATGGGCAAAAGGAGAGTACTGTGCTAGATATTCTTATTTTCTATTCCAGATCCACCACTCACTGTTCTCCACTCATTTCTTTGCTCCTAGAAGTAGTCCTCTATCTACAGCCTCAAATGAGATCCCTTGGCTTTCAACTTCTAGGTGGGCTCAGAGCTGAACTATAGCTATACTCTCTGGATTCAGAGCTGGGGTGGTAACAGCTTTACATGCCTGCTGTTTTCTGAATGTTCCAGCATCCCAGGTCGTTTCCCTTAACCCTGTCTACATATGTGGAAAACATCTTCCTTAAACTCTCCTTAATTACCTTTTGAGAGTACCATCTGTTTTCTGGTGGTCTCTATCAGATACAGCTGTTTTGATGAAGTCGTACAAAACTGTTTGCTAAAAATTTTTAAAGTGTCAAGAAATTGTTCTTATGAATTACATCACATCTGTACTGCACATCTCTGAACTTGATGTTTTGCCCTATTTGTTTCCCCTTTCTCTCCTTTCCAAGCCTTGCCCAGATCGCTCCATGCTACACTCAAATGAAGATTTTCATCGCATCTTTGATCCCAGTGGTGCTGGAGTCAGGGATATGATGAATTTGTTGGAGGAGGCTCAGAAATGGAGTAAAGACGTCTGTTATTTATGTGACATGGCAATTTAAAAGGGTTAAAATAATTTTTCAAGGTCTGAACAAAATGATTCCAAGGTCCATTGTACTATACTTAGAGATATTTCAGTGTGTTAATATCCAGGAACATGAATAGATAGACTAACTTCTATTACACCTACCATAAAATCAATATAAAGAAGGTCCCAGCCTCCAATTATGGAATGTAAGTTTCACAGAGAGGAGAAGGATGAGAGGGTTTTGTTTGATGAGAATGCATTTTCATCATGGATTCTCTGCTGCAGTTCAAATCCACCATATTACCTTTCTGGTGTTAGCAATGCCTTTATTTACTTTTCAATGTTTATTTGATCCTGACAGCTTGAAAATTCATAAGCATTTGGTCAAGTACACACAAGGAAAAAACAAGTTTAGAATAAGTGAATAAACATGGGCCATATGAACTTTTAGAGAGCTGTAGATATATGTTGAATTTAGATCAACTCTATTTTTGTAAAATTTTGTAACTATTTGCCAGCTTCTTTAAAAGCAAGTACAAGTAAACATCCACTGTACACATTTATTCTTAAACTTGTACACCTGTATCTTTCAGGTGACCTTATCAGTTTTTTCTCTAAGAGATGTGATCTATAGAAACATGATATAATTGTGTGGATTTTAAACAGCCAACTGTTTGGCTGAAAGTTAGGGCTTGATGATATAGAGGGATTTTTGCACCAGAGTTCTGAGTCCCAGCCTGACTTTTCTTTCTTCAAATGCTTTCTATCTTTTAATACATGGTTCCAGTTTTGATGCATAGAGCAATAACAACATTATAGGCATAACTACTTTTTGGAATTTTTTTTTTGGAGAGTTTGAGGCAAATTTTTTTTTTAAATTTCAGCATATTATGGGGGTACAGATGTTTAGGTTACGTATGTTGCCCTTGCCCCCCCTCCCCCCACAAGTCCGAGTTTCAAGCGTGTCCATCTCTCAGATGCTGCGCATTGCACTCTTTGTGTATGCATATACCCGTCACCTCCTCCCCCTCCCCTCTTCCCCCTGCCCAACATCCAATAGATGTTATTCTTATATGTGCACTTATGTGTTGATCAGTTAATACCAATTTGATGGTGAGTGCATGTGGGCTTGTTTTTCCAGCACAATTCACAATTGCAAAGATGTGGAAACAACCCAAGAGTCCATCAATACATGAGTGGATTAATAAACTGTGGTATATGTATACCATGGAGTACTATTCAGCTTTAAGAAACAATGGTGATATAGCACCTCTTGTATACTCCTGGATAGATCTGGAATGCATTCTACTAAGTGAAGTATCCCAAGAATTGAGGAAATTTTTTTTTCCATAGATGCCATTAAAATCAATTCCTGTTTCTATGTAAGGTTGAAAGTGGCCACTGAATTGCCTCTAAATAACAGTGAAATGGAAAGTTGACCTCCATCCACCTTTTTAATCTTGATCTTTTTAATGCTGTTTTAGATCTCTTTTTTAGGTCATTCTTTTAGAGTTCTGCATTTGTAAACCAATTTTGCTCAATACTTGATTTGACATTTTTATAAACCCCCACTCCCTAAAAGTGCTGCAATAGAGAAATAGTTGTAAGCAACTTTTTTTTTTTTTCTCTCAATGTTGTCATGTTATTCCTCCCTCAATAATCCC